>PVLD010024578.1:0-25231 GCA_004027595.1 Dinomys branickii
TAAAGAAAGACAGTTTTGGGGACTTTGTAGGCAAGTGGTCAAAACTGGAGTCCATACTCATAAGTGAAATAAATCAGCGGTACATGTGCAGGCAACGTATTGTATCACTGGTGTAAGAACCCGAGGGTGGGAATATAAACTAAGAGACATGAAGGAAATCTGTTCAAAAACAAAGAACAGATGGGACGAGGGAAAGGAGTAAAGAAAGAGAAAAAATGCATGTATGTATATATGAATATACATATATGCAGGAGGGCTAACATGGTTCTACTATTGTATTATATCACTTAATGATAAGGAATAATTGATGACGGGTTATTTGATCAATCTTGTATGTCTGTATGTGTTATCCTGAACACACACTTCGAAGATATCAATATGCAAAGCAGCAACTATTGGTGGTTTTTTGGGGGGTTTTTTGGGGGGTTTTTTTGTCTTTGGTTTTTTGTTTTTTGTGTTTTTCTGTTGTTGAGAGGATTAATTGTCTGACCAATTTTGCATGTCTGTATCTGGGTTCATATATATATACTTCGAAGATATCAATGGGTAAAGCAACAACCACTGTTGAGTCCATGTCACCTTGTCTGTAGATCAGTTTCCATTGTACTATTTTTTATGCTAATTTGTGTCTGTTTGTTAATATGTCTTTGTGCTTTTTATTTTAAAAAACCTCACCATGAAGCCTTTGTTTAGCTGCCTTGATATATTAAAATCTATAAATTTAACAGTTTTATACATTCTTACCTCCAGGTGGCTGCTCCAGGCAATTGGAAGGGACTTGTTACAAACTACGCCTCCTACAGAGAATAACTGTGAAATCTAGATTTTTTACAGGGAGGCATTGGAAAATAACCAAAGTATCTAAGAAGAAGGACTTGAGGGACCAGAATCCCTGGGAAAAAATTAAAAAGAAGTGAATCTAACATTTTGTGAATACACATTTATCTAGGCAATTGCAAAGAAGTATATATAGGAAGAACAAGAGCATAAAATCAAGTGGTAAGCTCTTATGAAAAAATTAAACATGTTTTACAATCCCATACTCCTAAGAGACAGCACCTGGAATTCAGGGCTCAGTAATGAAGAGGGACTCTTGTATACATCACCACTTCCAAGTTGAGACACTGGACATTTCTGTGGCTTAGGCATAAACCACTCAGGAAGAGACCATTTGAAAGCACTGTCTATGTTTTCATGCCTGTGCATGTGTATATAAAGAACATCAGAGGACCAAGAGTCTCACTCATGTGTCAATATAGGAATAATACTTAGCCTGCTTCTAACAACTTAATTGTAGCACTCTGTTTCACAAGAGTCCCACTTGTCTGTCAGAACCTTCAAGAGGAATTCATACTTAATTTATCAAAACCATGTATATGGTGCCGCCAACTATTCAAAATAATATGATTAGAATATAAAAGACATCAAGATACTTTTAAACAATTTGTCAAACGTTTGTTCAACAACTATTGGTGGCTGTCATACTTTCCAACGGACCTCTAAATATCTGTTGCCTATGTACATTCAGCAAAGGATGAAACCTTTTACAAATATGAATTTTTATATCTTCAAACTAAAGAGTAGAATAACATGTTATTTTGCAAACATGATATAATGGAGACAGAAGTCTCTCAAAAGTGAGATAGTAGTTGTTCAGTTCTTTTAACACAAAGTAGTTTGTAAGTGTGTGTGTGTGTGTGTGTGTGTGTGTGTGTGTGTGTAGTTATTCCTAGAATCACAATGATATCCATTCAGCCATGAACTCTTTCTTACATGATAGGAAATTTATAATTCCAATACTGAAATTAAGTAGGCATAAGATATTTTTGTCTACTATTTACTTGCACAAATACTAAGAACAGTGGTACCTCGGTTCACAAATGCTTTTATTTGCGAACAGTTTGGTTTGCAAACAGAAGTGTTTGGCAAAATTCTGTTTTTGTTTGCAGACTGTATCAGATGATGAACATAGCTGAGGCTGTGTTCCTGCATGAACACGAAAGCAGCCACTTTTTCCAGAATCGTGGAACAAATGAAGTTCATGGACTGAGATAGCATTCTGAACATATACTGGACAATATGGGGACATATATATCACAGTAGCTTTCCTCCAGAATCATGACTTTTATATAAAAATTGGCCTTAAATTGGTTTACGGAGAGTTTGAGAAGCTATGATAAAACAATGACACGAAAATACTGTGTACTAACTAACAGTCTTTGCATCACAAAACACAAAAATCCTCTGAAATAAATTCTTTGAGTACCAATCTGAATATCGTAGGTCTGGAAAATTTATAAGCATGTCACTTAGAAGATTTTATGCAGATATTTGTTTTAGGCCCTCCCACCAGCTATATGGGAACTTCAGAAAAAGCAAATATAATGATGAAAATGGGTTCATTTAGAAGAGCTGATCACTTCTATTTGGTTCCTGTTGGAGTTTTTCCTAATCTGTGCTACATTCATCTAATGTTCACTTCAATAATCTATCGCACTCAGCTAACTCAGGTTACACAAACCGTACAGTGGAAATGATGATCTTGATAAAGCAGAGAAAGAGCTGGCAATCCGCATGCCTGCCTCTTTGGGCTTGGATATACTCAGCAAGGTGCTTGCAACTTTAATGAAAGAAAAAAATCCCTTATCCTGAATTAGTGTAAACTAGGAAGATCCCATGTGAGATTGTTTGCAGAAAACACATCCACACACCTAAGGTAACATTTCAGTGCACCACACTGAAATTAAATGAGCCTCAACACTAGATTCGAGATCCAAATTTAGGTAAGTAGTTAGAGATTCTTTTCTTCTTATCATCAAATAAGAACTCTATGAAAGAGAAGTTGCATTGCTTCCTTTCAGCCCGTCACATTGCACAGTCATGGTGCAGAGTTGTATGAGACATTTCCTCTTGCACAAACCAAATGTTCCAAGCTCTCTTTGGACGGTGAGTGACACAGTGAACAAGGGAAGACTACTTAACACAACCATGTATTGCACCACTTGTAGGTGAGACTGAATAAATTAATTTAGGATTGTGGATTCCAACTCAAAAATTATCTCTGAACTCCAGAGAAAATTTGAAAAACAAGAAAGACTTTATGTCAGCCTTTTGCATTTTCTAATTTTTAAAATAGGCTTACACATTGCTCAGCAGTGTTTTTTAACTGCTTGCTCCAAAAAAATATTTTCAAACACATAAAAGTAGTAGAAGTAAAGAAATAGAAGGAGATACTGGAAATAAATAATTTTGGGGTAAGCCAGTGTACATTTTGGCAAACATCTGATGAGAAAGGTTTTGACAGATAGAAATTTCACTCTATTTGACATTCCAAAAAGCAGTCAATATTTAAAGAGAAGTTCTCTTTGTTTTTGAAATATTGATTTGAGGAGAAAATAAGTTGTTTGGAAGAACTCCGGGTATCTGAAGTTCAAACCTGTGCATTTGAAAGCAGTCTTGGGAAGCACAGGTGCTACTCGCCGCTCCTAGAGATAAAAAGTGTAGAGACATCAGAAATGAGAAATAACTATCTTGAATCTCAGCCTCAATATAACTGTGCTAAAGCTTCAAACTCTGGCTGTCTCTTAAGCAGGTAACTAATGCTAACATGATTCATTCTTGTAGAAAATATATAGATAAGAACAGAAGTGAAGAACTTTCCTTTTTAATGAAATAAATTCAGTGTGGTTTCTACATAGGTAGGTATCATGCATATGTATTTTTTCCTGTTTAAAAATATCTTTGTCCAGTTTCATAAATAAAATGGAAGACTCCTCTACTTCATGATTTGATCTTAAAGATAAAGATTCATATTACCAAAGGAAAGCTAAAAAAAGTAAAGATCATGCAAGGAAGGAATATTTTTCCTCATTTACCTGAGCAACTTTTCGAATGTCTAGAATATTTCAAATGATTTAGATGATTAAGACCTAATCTCTGAGAACTCTGTGTACTGTAAAAATCACATATTTTTCATAGCAAGGTTGCTACACCTGTGTGCAATCAAAAGTGCTTCAGTTTTCCTTTGAGAAGTTCTTTCCACCTTTTTACAAATATGCAAGTTTACCAGGTGTTTGCAACGTTAGTTCGGTAGCAGTTATGAAATGTTAATGGTGATTTCTTTCCCATCACTTTGAACTAACTTCTTCATCTGTGCTCCAAAAGACTTGCGGGTCGCACACTTATTATGTTCATAGCAAACTAAATTATCCTCCATTGACTTCAAACACTTCTCTCTTTTCTTGGAGAAAAAGAAGAAATGAAAAGACTAATTTATATCTCAGTCACACAGTTTTTATTTTGCTCTTCTTCAAAAGCTGCATTTCTTTGCTCTGACTTCTTTTCTTCTTTCCGCCCTATCGCTGGCACACTCTCATTTTCCTTTCAAGAGGGAATTTTAAAACTCACTTTAAGAAACAGCAGGTGAAACTTTTTAGTGGCATATCAATCTGTCAGTCAAAACTGGACTGAACCTTTAAAAATAGTCCTAAAAGGGAAATTAGAACCATTTGTAAAGGTTTTTTTTTGAAGATACCAAATTCAACTATATCCCTAATAACTGGCTCTAAATTTCAATTAGAAATGTTTCAATGGTCAAATACTAAAGAATGGGATCTACATATTTGTGAAGTAATATCAAAGAAAGATGACACAAAAAGTGACTCAGTGACACTCAAGAGTTAACCTGATAAAATTGTAAAAATATCTGCAGTCAGGTGACAACCTAGCTGTCAAAAGATTATAAGAGAAAGCATTACATGTTGAAATGTTTCTACTTAGTAGATAGTTATGAATTGTTTCATGTTATAAATTTCTATTTAAATTTCCTTCATTCTAGGCCAGTAGTGGTGGCACACAACTACAATCCTTGCACTTGGGAGACTGAGGCAGGAGGATTTCCCTGGGGTCAAGGCCAGCCTGGGCTATGTCGTGAGTTCAAAACCAGCCTAAATTACATAGTGAGACCCTGCCTCAAAATTTAAAAGAAGTTGCTTCAGCCTGTGAAAATATATGCAATGTAAGAAAGAAGATTTAAGGATGATAGGCAATTGCAATTTATTGAAGGAAACATTGAAGAATAGATTAGTGTGATTAGGCAAAAAGATTTTGAAAAGTCTTTGTTACAAACTATTGTCTTAAGAATCAAGAAATAAAATATTTATACTAGAAAGATATACTAAGCATCTGTCCAGGTATACTCTATATTGAGTGTATAAAAGCATCCAAGTGAAAATCCCAATCCTGACTCTCAAAGAGCTTCTGAAATTTGGCACACAAGGCAGCCGTAATTTCAGAAAGCTCCGTTGCTAGGGATACGTCTTCCAGTACAACACTGAATGACACTCAAAGTGGAGTATCTCCCTCCCAACAAACCACTTTCAAGAGCCACATCAACACACATAATCTGCTCAGAGCAGCATGCTTTTCCATGCTGCGAAATAAATTTGAGAATTTACAAAGCTCTCACACCATAGTTGACTAGACTTTTCAGAAAATTCCTGTCTTCATCAGCCCAAAATGTAGAAAGGAACTTCATCCCGACCTGCCTCACCCAAACCCACTCTCATTCACCTTAAAACAATTTGTCCTTCCATATCACTCAACTTCCAACTCTAGCCTTCTGGAGCTGGAAGTTCACTTCATTTTCTGTGAAAAACAAGAATAAAACCCAAAGCAAACTTTGGTAAACTCACCTTTGTAAGGTATTCACCAGAACTCCATTTTTGGTAGTTCTTTCCCTGCCGGGCAATGATCTGTAGAAATTATTTGGCAGAGGCTTTTCTGAGGATCTCTGGTGGAAGATCAGGGTCTTTCTGCTTCACTGTATGAAATATAATCCACTGATGAAATTATATATTTTATGTAAAGTATTTATTACCATTGCTATTTCTTCTAGGAGTTGTTTCTCTTACTCTTTACTTATCATCTGGATTTCTAATGTTTCTTATTCCTCTGTCAAATTATTCATTTTAAAGACTGTCACCGGGCTGGGAGGTGTGGTTTAATAGTAGAGCACATGCTTTAGCATATACAAGGCCTTGGGCTGAAAACTTTAACATGTGTAAGACTTTGGGTTCAATGCCTGGCAAAAAAAGACTGTATAATACATTTGGCTTAGGTATACTACTAGTGTATGGCTTATTTTTTTCATTATGTTGTGCTAAAGAAAAGCATTAGTTTAATTTTGATCCAGGTATCAAAAACTTTTGATGTGCTGTTTTGATATTTTCTAAATTTTTTCTAAAATTTAAAAATTCTTATATCTATCTATCATCTACCTATCTATATCATTAGAATTTTCCTGGTTTTACCAGTTTTTCATCAAACTTATTATGATGTTTAATTTATGAAAATTGAACATAATGCTAAAATGTGTTTTTCATTCAAACAGTAGGTAAGTATAGTAATTTAAATGTTCAATTTTTCCAACACCATTATCTTTAATGTTCCTCAAACATTACTGTTTCCAGCAGCAATCACAGATAAAAGTCTGATATTTATCATTTTCTAACACGTTCTATGCAATTAAAAAACCTAGTTGTGTTTTTAAAGTGTGTTTTTTTTATAACCATCAGTGAGCATATCTCTTGCCTATTGTTCTTTTCAATTTCTTTCTTACCAAAATAACCTGGGGCTCACAAGTTTAGCAGAAGTGTTGGAAACCTCAACCAGCTTCTTAAAACCTTTGAAAGCATGGACACAAACAGCAGAAGAGTTTCATTAATAAAGAGAAATGGGCATGGTGCAATATCTGTTTACCAGCAAATCTATGATGAAAAAAAGAAACCAAGAAAACCCCAAGGACATACTTCTGCAACAAATGACACCTGCTCCAGAAGGCCCTCGGCAGGTCCTTAGGCAGGAGGATCTCTGCTAGGCCCTGGACTCCCAGCACGGGAAGCGTCACTTAATGACTACACTTGCAGACCTTCCAGTGGCCAAGAAGAGTGGGCGGAGGACAGTGGCATTGATGCTCCTGATTCTGGCCAGTCCTCGGCTAATGTACCCTTGTGTCCTAACTTTTCATTAAAAAAAGTTCAAGAGCTTTAAAAAATTATATATAAAAGCTTGTATGTAAGAACATAAAAAAGTATTTTTGTACAGCTGCGTGATATGTTTTAAGCTATTACTACAAAAATTCAAAGTGTTAAAACTAAAAATATTATGAGATTTAAAAAGTTACTATAGGCTAAGGTTAACTTACTGTTGAATAAAGAAAGAATATATCTAGGTTAGCCTAACAGCATGGTGTGCAGGGGGGCACAGGGATGTTTCAGCCTTCACCTGGAGCAACGTTCTCGCTCACGCTGCGCACTCTACGCAGGTGCAACTTTATTTTTATCTTTGATACCATGTTTTTTAAACTGCAACTTTTCTATGTGTGGATACATTTAACCCATACGTGCCACTGAATTAAATGGCGAAAAGTATTCAGTGCCCTAACATGATGCAAAGGTGGACAGCCTCATCGGAATGAGCTACACGATACAGCCTAGTTGTGCAGTTGGCCACACCTGTTATCTTGGTGTGAGGTTCCTCAGTGATGTTTTGGGGATGATAAAACTGCCTAATAGCACATTTCTCAGAATACAGATCTCTGTCACTAAGTGAAACTGAGATACACGTTGTTCTTTGATTTCTGCAGGAGTGAGAACACACTATAATTTTGTCAGCTTGATAGAAGTGATAGCAATATAATTTCCTCATAATTATTTTCACATGTCATAATGACTATATTTTGGTAGAAAAGAAATTTTATAGGATAGATATCTAGAAGTCAAACTTCTAGCCAATGTACTTAAGCATATTAAGTTTACTAGATAATTTTAAATTGTTCCCTAAAAATGCTGTTCCAATTTATAATATTGTGAGCAGTGCAAAAACATGTTTATTTCTTATGATTAATATTTTACTGAGGTAAAAATTGGCATCTCGGTGTTGCTTTATTTAAATTTCCCTGAAAAATTATGTTAGGTCATACTTATATAAATGCATTGGCCCATCTCATTTTTTATTCTGGAAGTAGGATGTTTATCATTTTTAAAATTTTATTGATCCATAGAAGACCTTTCAACATTGAATATAATAGCACTTACAATTGAGAATTATTTATGCAGCCACATCTATTAACTATTCTGTAATTTCTAGGTTCTGTATTTATTGAAAAATCTGTGCTTATTTTAAAACTATTTTTCTAAATTATATTCCTCACATGAAAAATGCATTTATGCATAACTTGGATATTAATATATAATTATGTATTAAACCATACAGATAATTCTGTGTGAATTCAATTGTCAATTCATCTGAAATTTTCTCAGAATATTTATTGTGTGACTTACAACTTTCTTTCTGGCTTGCAATCCGACTTTTGTTGTGAAATAACTTTTCATAGAAAAGTCAATTTGAAGAACTTTATTCTGGGTCTTCTTGTTTATTTTTTGCAATTAATTTTAACTTCTATGAGTTCACAACAATTTTTGATTCTTGAGAAAACATTGTAGCTGTTTATCATTGAAAACTTATTTATGATATTTATGTTCCTTGTCTCTTCAAATACAATTGGCTTTATTCAAATTCTTTTTGTGGAATGGTTTAGATGTATTTTGATATATTTATTTGGGGGCTGGGGATATAGTTCAGTGGAATAAGCGCTTGCCTAGCAAGCGCAGGGTCCTGCGTTCGATCCCCAGTACCGCAAAAAAAAAAAAAAAAACATATTGACATATTTATTTGTTTGTATAAACTGATATCTTTAAAATATTTAAGTATTTTTACCCAGAATTTTTACATTTTAGGCCCTTTAATTTTACTAGTTTGACTTTTAATATATATTATAATATTATAATATTACAAATTTTCATGGTCAGAGTTAAGTACACATTGAGCTTGTCTATTTCTGGTTCATTTCATGATGACATACAGGAACATTGTTTATTTGTAGGCAATAAATATTTGTATATATTTTTCAGAATTTAAATTAGTCTATTATACAGTACTCTAAATATCTCAATTCCTTCTTTGTTTGGACACCTTAGTGAATATATTTTAATATTATTAATGAATAGTCAGCACCATTGAAAAAATAACTTTCCATTTCCCAATCAACCTCAGTGTGTACTTAACCACATGAGACACTAATATGAATTCCTGAATCACAGTTACTCTCACACTTTGGACCTTAGATTTTGTTGTATTATTATGGATCTTTTAGTTCTTTTACATCTTTTTTTTCAGAATACTGTAAGATAGAGTTTCCAAAGTTCTAAATAATATTTTAGACATATGATTCAGGATAGAATTGTATATATTTTTAAGAATTTCTATTATTCTGTTATACAGTACTCTAAATATCTCATTTCTTCTTTTTTATAAGTTGGAGAGTTGGTCATTTTTTTCTGTATAGATAACTCAAAGCTTTCTTCATAAGATTATTCCCATTATTTTATGACTATATTTGTGATTATAGAGTATGATTCCTTATTATTTATTCCTAACAAAACTTTGGAGCATATAAAATATTTTTAGGTTTATGATTTTTCTCACAGTCAACAATTAAACTAAACTTTCTTAGCAAATCTAATCACTTATCTTTTAAATAAGTAAACTACTATACCTTCTAGAAATAAACATATTTCTCCTATTATTTGATATTTTCAGTGTTGTGCTGTCATCCATTAACTCTAATGTTTAAAAATGGAGAACTAAAAGGAGAGATGGGCACCATTTATTTGAACTTTGGAGAAAAACCTCCAAAGTGGTTATTAATATCCTTGGGCCAAAAGAACTGTGAAAACCTTATACAAGCTAGGAATCCTGTTTCTTATGATTAGGTAAAATTAGCAGACGTAGTCACAAAGCTTATACGTTTATTGAAGTCTTCCATGGACTATTTACCTGAATAAGTAGATACAGGTAATTGCTATGTGTGATATTTAGGGAGTATAATTTTTTTACTTGAACTTACAAAAAGGTAGACTAAAGAAATATATCCATTACACTACTATCAAGGTATATAATCTATAGGCTAAGAATAAAAGCCATAGCATTTTTAATATTAAAATATAATAGGAAAGATACTACAGCTATTTGTGAATTACAGATAGCTATATATCTTCTAATATAGATTTTATATTGTCATTCTTTTAGTTTTATTTGCCAAATTTAAAAACAGAATACCAATTTGATCAAATAACTGGATTAACACTAAAGAGGAAGAAAACTATTAGAATGTCTCTTAATGGGGATTATTTTAAAACGCAGTTTGACCTATTGTCACTATTAATATAAATGTTAACCAGCAAAATTATATTGACAATTTTACCAAAGAAAAAATCAACTCAGTACACACTTTTACCCAGAAATGCATTATAGAGGTCCTGTCCTAGGGAAAGAAAGAAAATAAACCCAAATCAAAACTGTCAAATTTGCTACCAATTTTCTGATTTGTGCTGAAGTTGGTATATTGTACGGAGTCCTAAAGCTCTCTCGAGTTATTTATCCATATTCAGTCTTGAGTTGGGTTTGATAGCGCAGGCTTGTAATCCCAGCCCTCCGGAGGCTGAGGCAGGAGGATAGCTATGATTTCCAGGCCATCCTGGCTAGAGAGTGGGTTCAAGGCTAGCCTGAACTACATAGTGAGACTCTGTCTCAGAAAAGAGTTAAAAAAACAAACGATCCACCCCCGCAAAAAAACAGAAACAAAACAAAATGTATTCAAAGTCTCTAGTCACTTTTAGCATGCCATCTTCATTTTCCCATCAAAGATTAAACAAATACTATACTAGTAGCGATATCCTAAGAAGCAATACTGGTGTATTTTAGATATTTATAACCAGGTACAAGTACAGCTGTGAAAGGAGGACAGATGACAATTAAGTGATGTTGTGTTTTCATAGTTAGGTAATCTTTGACTTGGGAATGTGCTTCTCACGCTTGCCTGAGAAATGCACTTCATCCCTGTCATCTCTCTCTCGTCCAGCCGTGCTTCCGATCTCCAGATCAATAAACCTGAAAAGCGCTCTGTAATAGTTACAATACATTTCTCCAGCGAAAAGTTGTTGTGTTAGGGTTTTGATGGTTTTTGACACCATACCAATTTCGTCTGACAATGAATTGAGAGTTTAACAGTGCACTGAGGCATGCTGGTAATTTAATATGATCCTTGGAATATTGCCTCTCAACCTTGAACAAGAAGCATTTCTGAAAAGTGGCTTAAGTTCCTTCTCATATCCGTTTGATTTCTTCATGGGCAGAGATTAAGCAGGTACATTTTACTATGAACATGTTAGGGTCATGTTCCTGTTACTCCTGATAATGTTTGTGAGACTGAATTTTAAAACAGCATAGAGGATAGTAGTTCATTAAGAACATTAACCGTACTCCCATCCCTCCACAGTTCTTCATTCATCTGGCTAAAAATAACCAGAAGACATTTTGTAAAATTCCAGCTTCTCTGTCATCTGTGGGGCTATAAATAGGTCATTCCAGTGAGCTACAGTGCAGCACATCCTTCTACTGTGAGAAGGTACAATGATAAAATCATAGCTGTTGTCCAAATTAACATTGTCATGCAAATACCATCGCCCTGATGTTATTGGCCTAATCAGTAAGCAATCTGTTATCTATCTTTTATCTTGCTATTTAGTTTATTTATGTTTTGAGTAGGGGCCAGAAATGGAGAGGATGGGAAAGGGAAGGAGGTAAAAAATGAACTAAGATGTGTCATGTACCAACGCTGGAAGATAAGTGTAATCACTATGGACTGCAAATGTGTACTATTTTAAAGAATTGTACTGAGACATCTCACCAGAGCAGCCTAGTGGAATCTTTCCTGATCCCTTGAGTTTTTCTGTAACAGGCATTTCCAAAGAGCAAAACTCCAGTGAGAGAAGCTTGAGATCTAGGTAGTGTCTCACTGACAGAACATCACTGAGGACTTCACAACTTCATTTTTACTTCTAATATGTGCTCTTTTCTAGTAATTATAGAAATACCAAAAACCACTATAGAAAATCAAGGGGGCTAGAACCTTATGCTCTGAGGTATATGTATAAATATGTCACTTGATACAGGTAGAAAAAACAGCTTTGAAGATTTCCTGTACTGGCTCTTTCCTGTAGGTCTTCAGGTTCTACTGAAGAGACAAGAAAGGAGGAAGCACGTAGAACTCTGAGGGAGGTTTGCAGGTTTTTCGTAGTGAGAACTGACCTGTCTGGTCAGACATATAACATGGTATTCTAAAATCACTATAGCAGTTTTAACTAAGAACTAGAGTTACATTTGGATTTAGCTCTAGTTAATTTTACACATTAGAAAATGTATCAAGGAATGATCTAGGCATTATACCACTGCTCCAATCTGCTAGCACTCTGACATGGTTCTGTCTGCTCCAGTTTTTGAATCTAAGAATAATATGCTGATAAAATATGAATCAACCAGGCAGCAAATATAAACACAAATAAATGCCAGTGTCAGTCCGCTCGCAGCTTTGCTGTTTTCATCTTTGTGCGCTTTTTTAAAGGAAGGAAGTTACTATTACACAATTTTATTCGACTTGTTCACTGTTGCTAGTTAAATCTTAGAAATTTTGAATAAAAAATATAAAGAAGACTTTAAATAGTGTAGCAGATTAAACTCATAACAGAAGTACAAGATCAAAGAAATTTTCATACCTTAAAAGATAAAAAGATATGGATATTCTTATACTCAAATATGAAGAAAGAAATATTGTTTGTGAACAGTTGTTTAGCATGGAAAATTGTGTCTTCATAAACACTGTAGGAAGGAAGAGTATGGAACAGAAAATATTTGAAATAAGCAAGAAGAGTAACTTAGGGACGACCATAAGGTTAGAGTCCTAATTTAGAAAATTATGAATGCTTACATGTAGGCAGACAATTGTGATTCCTTTGAAGTAAGTGATGAAGAAGCCCAGGTCTATCACTTTAATTGAGACCAGTAAGGGTGAAAAACAAACTACCTTACAAAAGAAAAATGTCAATCAAAATTGTACACACACACACACACACACACAAGCATACACACAAACACATGTATAAGGATTCAAGGAGGTTGAATACCTATGTATTATTTGATTTGGTGAAGAAAATTAGAGCTAATCACATTTCCCATGAAGAGATGTAAGTGAATTCAAACATAAATACTCTAGTTATATTTCTCAATGCATTTGAGAAATCCCCTGACTTGTATGACATGTAACAAATACATACCCACCAAAGAACTGCACACAAATGTGGAGTCTTCAAACAATGAAATCATCACAACATGGAATTGCCCTCCCTTGATGCTTTGGGATTCCAAATGAAGATCCAAAGAATAGATAGGTTACTTAATTTGGGGAAAACAAAAAATGATTTGAGAAATTCCCTCAATGTAGCCCTAATATTGATTAGTGGATACTGGCTTGGCTTGGGGATGAACTGAGGCTCCTCAACATTCCTTTAAGTACTAATTCCTAATACTTAAGAATGGACTGCATGTATATACAAGGTCTTAAATAGATAACAAAGTTAAAATGTGGTCTGTAGGATATGCCCTCATCCAATATCACTGGTGTGCTTATAAGAAGAAAAAACTGGGACAGCAATATGTATACAGAAATACTGTGATGAAAACACAGAAATGCTGGGAACCTATTTAGAATGAAGCAGTGGAGGATATGGATAGGTCAGTTGGGAGAAGTAAAAATTAACTTATAAGGATTCATTTAGTAGACTAAGAACTAGGGAAAGACAGCCATCTACTCACACAGCCCAGAGTAATAGGCCTCAGAAAGAACCAATCCAGAGTTGTATCAAAATAAATTCCTCTACATTAAGGCACCCACTCTGCAGTGCTTTATAATGGGCTGAGACGTAGCAACTGACTAGCACATCCTTGAAGGAAGAAACTTTATTCCTGTTTGAGAATTTAACCTCTCTGTGGTCTTATGTTAAATGCAGGAGTATGTCTATTAAGTTGAGTAATGAAGATTTTTCCTAAATGTGAACTAATTTTTCCACACTAACGTAGAATGTCACACCAAAAGAGAGCTATCCTGGTCTGAAATGTTGTATTCAATGAATGGTAAAGTGTTTTAGTGATGATCATAGCAATCTTAAGGATATTTAGTAGCCAAATTTTAAGAAATTTTGATAGACCTTTATATTTATTGCTGAAAATATATATTGTTTTAAATAAACTACTTCATAATATCTCCATGTCATCAACATTTACTGGCATGAATACTCCAAGTCTCATTTACAAATTGTTGACCTAGTAGTAACTATGACCTTATATGTCTAAGTGTAGGCCTTGGATATACTTTCATGGTGGAAATTTACACAGAGAACAATGATAAATATTCCACACACATTTTAATACTCAGATCTCATTGCAAACATTTGATTATGTTTCAAAGAAAAGACGATCAAGAAAATTTGTTTGGGAATTGGCTAGAGTTGCTTCTCACTTTCGAATGTTTGCCAAAATGATGTTTTGCTGCTGGAATTAGCTTTTATAATTACAGGGATCCTACTAGAGTACATGTTTCAAAATGTGTGACAGTATGCAGTGACAGTTATATAGAGGACAGGTTGATTCAAACAGAATATTATATCAATATTTGTAGTAAATTACAGCATCATAAATGATATACAGATAAAATATACTAACAATTATATACACTGATAGGTATATGAGTTACAATGCATGGTATTAAATATTTATTTCTCTATGGATTATACTCTTTTTAAGTCTCAAAAAAATGAAATGTTAGAATTTAATAGATTGCAGGTTCACATATAGAATTGCATTTTTTTAACTATAAATGCAGGATTGAGATTAAAGAACCATAAAGCAAAGCAAACAATACCTTTCACAGTAGCATCAAGAAAAATGAAATACTTAGGAATTAACAACCTAATCAAGGATGTGAAAGACCTCTACAATGAAAACTATAGTTCTCTGAAAGAGGAGATTGAAGAGGATATCACAAAATGGAAAGGTGTCTGTTGTCCCTCAGTAAACAAAACATAGTCCAAACGGCCACTTCCAAAATTGTCCTATAGATTTAATACAATCCCAATCAAAATACCAGTAATGTTCCTCACAGAATTGGCAAAGGCAATCCTCAAATTTGTATGGAACCAGAAGAGACCTAAAATAGCAAAAACAGTTCTGGAAAACAAGGGCAGGGCAAGGGCCATCACAATCTCAGACTTCAAGTTGTTTTACAAAGCTGCAGTGATAAAACCAGCATAGTATAGCAAAAACAGACTCCTGGATAAACGGAACAAAACAGAAGGTACAGAACAGCTCCAGCCCACTCGGCTACATTATCTCAACAAAGAAGCCAAATTCCTTTGCTAAAGAAAAGATGGCTTTTCTAACAAATGTTGCTTCCAAAACTGGCTATTCACATACAAATGTTAAACTTAGAACTCCCATCAATGACCACGCACCAAACTAAAATAAAAGTTCATCAAAGAACTAAAGTTTAGGATAGAATCACTTAATATGGTGGAAGGCAAAGTAGGTAAAAACTCTTGAAGACAGATGTAGGTAAAGACCTTCTGAACAAAAGTCCAGTTGCACAGAAATAATATAAAAGCCAGCAAATAGGATCACATCAAATCGAAAAGCTTCTGCACAGCAAAAGAAACCACCAAAAGAGTGAAAGGACAACCTACACAATGGAAAAATTTTTGTCAAATACTCCTCTGACAGAGGACTAATATCTGGAATATGTGGAGAACTCACAAAAATTAAACCCCTCAAACTTAAAGATCCATTTAAAAATGGGCATCTGAAATAAACAGATACTTCTCATAGGAAGAAATACAAAAGGCTAATAAATATATGAAAAAATGTTCAACATCGCTGACCATTTGAAAAAATGCAAATTAAAACAGCACTGAGATTCCATCTAACTCGAGAAAGAATGATCACCATCAAGAAATAAATCAATAATAAATGGTGACAACGCTGTGGGGAGGAAGGAACACTTCACCGTTGTTTGTGGCACTGTAACACACTAATCTGCCATAAATACTATGAAAACTAGCATGGAGATTCCTCAAAATACAAATTCTATTCGACCCCACTAGTCGCCTTATATGTATCTTCCCCAAAGAGCTAAAGACATTGTAGCAAGTGACATATGCATATGCATGCTTCTAGCAGCACAGCTCATAATAGCTAAATCCTACAAACAGCCGGTATGTCCATCAACAGATGGATGTATAAAGAATACAGCAATAGTACTATCTTTCCATAAGGATAAACTTGAGTAATCTGTAGGAAAATGCATTTATTTTGAGACCACAATGTTAAGTGACATAACTCAGACATACAAGCTTAAATATCACATAGTTTGACTTGTACAAAAAATTCCCTCTCTCTCTCTCTCTCTCTCCCTCTCTCTCTCCCTCTCTCTCTCTCTCTCTCCCTCTCTCTCTCCCTCTCTCTCTCCACATATATATATATATATATATATATATATATATATATATATATAGTCACAAAGACAAAAACATATTGCAATCCAGCATGGACAATACATCTAAAAGTATTACATGTTTTATATTTTTGGCCCATTAGTCTGGTTCTCAATCTGTATATGATAATTAACTTTATAATGTCTTATAAATCAATGAATCTGATGCTAGAAAAATAAAACATATGGAAGAAAGGAGCAAAACCCAATGGAAATGTGTTATATATGTTCTCCAATTCCCTATAGTAAATGCAATCATTCTATACTTCAAACACTATAATAAAGGTAAACAAATATCATAGGCAAATATCTAAGAAATAGACTTTCTGTGAATTGTTGTTGTATTTATTTTCCTGGGCTTTTTGAGGGACTAAAGAATATTAAGAGTCAATTTGTATTGTGACTAGTTGTTGGTATTTTTTCAGAAATGTACTGCAATATATTACACTATTTTTAAAAATAGTTGAGAATAGTGACTCCAGATTTCTTATTAAGATACTGAAAATTTATGCATGGTTTTGGGATGCCAGCCAATAGAAAAAGCACTATGATATTTTAGCAGCTGTTTTAACCTCTTTCAGCCTTAGTCTTGGACTATGAAATGGGAATAATCATTACCAACTTTCTTAACTCACATGACATTTGTGAAAGTCAAGTAAATTAATATAAGAGGAAGTTTTTTTGCATTAAAGAACTTTATTAATTTGGGTCAGATTATTGCTAACTTGACTGCCATAATTTTTATAAAGAGCTGGGTGATATTAGCATGATCTTGGGTAAAATCTAAGACAAATATCTTCAATTCAGTCTCATGCTGTACAAGAGTACAGAACATATCACATGTGAGCCAAAGAAATGTTCTTCTGTGTCATCATAGTAGGGAACTCGATGAAAATTAGCCAGAAAAAAAATGTATGTAAAGAGAGGGGAAAACTGTTAGCAATGAGAAGGAATGATGCGAAGTGGAAACACAGGCAACCCTGCAAATGATGGTGTGTCTCTTGCCAGAATTATTCCCGTTGTAAGTCTGTAAAAATCCTGGAAATGACTGAATTGTCTGAACCAATCCTGATAAGTGGAGCAGGCGTCTGGCATTAGCAGAGATGAAAATGGTCTTCTCTTCCCTCTCCTACAAAGATGAAGACAGGGCTGAATACTGAGTCCAAGGAGAGCGCTATGCCAACTCTGTGTTGCAGATGGAATCATGCAAGGCATCCTCAATGCTTCAAAATGAAAAATAGTCAAAAAGAGATACTATTATTTGCAAAATAAGCTGCGTTTTTCCTTAGATTTCCCTTTGAACAGCGGTTCTCCTTCACGGATGCTGAGGTCACGATTTGAGTATGTTTTTGTTTTCATTGCCAAATCGAGGCTTCCTATGGACATTTCTGACTAGTTATATACAAAATGAACATCACTAAGATGTTAATGGAAAAGACAGCTTTACACACGTGTCTCTTCCATAGGATGGCAGAAGTAGAGATCTGGAGACACCGCTTCATGTTCTACAGAAGAACGTGAGTCCATTTAGTGTCAAGTCTGAAAAGCTATTTCCTCGGTAAGGAGTAAAATAACGGACTTACCAGTTGTTTTGAACATATGGCGGTTAAAAGTTCTTTGAAAGGTAAATGAATGAATGCTGACAGAACAGCTCAGTGAAAGACATAGATTTGACCATTGCTAATATGACTTCAAAGATTAGCAAATAGCATGTATAAACTATCAGTCTATCTAAAGAGTTACTATTACATGAAGGTCAACACAAAGGTCTGCATTTCCACAAAGTGGAATGCTAATAAATATTAAGTTAATTTACTCTGAAAACTCTCTATCATTATGTGTAAAGAAAAACAAAATAAAGAGTGTGTGTTGAAAGGTGAAGAGAATGAATTTAAATCAATAGAAATAAAGCATCAATATTGCTATTACAAGGAAAGAATCCATTACTTAACAATGGATAACTACAAAGGAATAGTAACAGTGACAATATTGCACATTAGAAATGTAAACACATATGAGGAGAGATTGTATTTTGTTCAGAGATAAGTAGATTTTAAAATGTACCTACTTCTAGTAAATAGTTAATTTACTATGATATAAAACTGGATGAGGGGTGGGAGTATAGCTCAGTGGTATAAGCGCTTGCTTGGCAAGCACAAGGTCCTGAGTTTGATCCCTGGTACTGGAAAATAATAAATAAATAAATAAATAAATAAATAAAAATAAAACTGGATGGCACGTTTATATCCTATCCACACAGCCTCTCATTGAACCCAAATGGAATTTTACTTGAAATGCATTTTCCTGGGTTGATTCTTACAGAAAATATGATTTTAGGTATATAATAATAGATTTATTTGAGTGTCACCCGGGTAGGTAGAAATTTCATACCAAATCTATCAGAGGGTTTTTAACTCTTATTTTTTTCTAATAAAATTTAAGAACAGTTTTAAATTCACAGAAAAAAAAAGTCAGAAGACCCAGACACTTCCCTAACCCTTAAATATTCACAGCCTCCAATACAGTTAACAATCCCATCCAGTTTGATGTATTTGTTAAAAGTGATGAGGTCCCACTGACACATTATTGTCTGGATACCGTATTTATAGTAAGGTGAACTCCCAATGTTGCAAATTCTGCAAGCATAGACATATCTATAAGGATATTTTACTAACATTCAGAGTATTTTTTCTGCTCTAAAGTTTCTTCATAAATGCCTGTTCATTCTTCATTTCCCATTAATCTTTGATAATCACTCATCTTTTTAAGGACTTTAAGTTTCACTTTTCCAAAATGTCTTACATGTCAAATCATTCCATATGTAGATTTTTTAGATTGACTTGTTTTACTTGATAATAAACATTTAAAGTCCCTCCTACATGCCTTTTCATGGGTGATATCTCTTTTGTAACTTTGAATAAAATTTCACTGTTTCCTGCATCAATGTTTATTGAAATATGCATGTGCTACCTAGAGTATATTTTGGTTGCTTGTAAGTTTTGATAATTATAACTGAAAAAGAAACAGAGAGAGAAGGAGAAGGAGGAGGAGGATAGGGAGGAAGAAGAAGAGGAGGAGGAGGAGGAGAAGGGGAAAGGGAAGGGGAAGGAGGAGGAGGAAGAGAAGAAAGAGAAGGAGGAGGAGGAGGAGGAGGAGGAGGAGAAGAAGAAGAAGAAGAAGAAGAAGAAGAAGAAGAAGAAGAAGAAGAAGAAGAAGAAGAAGAAGAAGAAAGAAGAAGAAGAAAGAGAAGGATGAGGAAGACGAGGAGGAGGAGAAGGAGAAGGACGAGGAAAAGGAGGATGAGAAGAAGAAAAACAGAAAAGAAAAGAAAAACTGCTATAAACACCCATATGCAGTTGTCCATTAGGTAAATATCAAGAAGCACAGACTTCCGGGAAGATGGCGACCAGGTGAGCAGCAAAGGAGCGATCCTCCTTGATAAACACCACCAGCTCAAGACAGACTTGGCGAGCGTGAATGCTGGGACCTCGGCTGGGAAGTTCAAACTGAACGTGTTTCTCTGAGCTGCCCGGGGAGACGCGGTAGGGCGGCCCAAAATGCCGTGGCGAGAGGCGGGAAAGCCCCAAATGCTGGGCACCAGAGACGCTCCTCGCAGGGAGGGGGCTTGGCTGGGTCCTAGTGCCCTGGGGGCACAGCCAGCTCGATCCCTCCCGCCTCCCGAACCTGCACAGCTTTCCAGCGACTCCCATCAGAAATCGGCTTTTTAGCAGCAGCAAAACCTGGCAGTATCAGATCTCATGCATATCGGGCAGGCTACGCAGCCTAGGCCCTCAGTGGCCTGCAGTCCATGGCTGAGGCAGCGCGAGGAGCACAGAGGAGCGGAGCATCCCGCTCCCTCCCCCAGACCCGGAGAGCGCAAGGAAACAGAAGTGGCGGCGAGCGGCAGATCGCGAGCATAGCACAAAAAACTGGCACTTTGGAACCTACCTGCCAGTAGGGACTCCGAAAACTGGTGAGCTATCTGCGCTCGCGACAGGATCATCGAGTGGGGGAGAAGATCCGACCCTATACCTGCAGGGAACCCTGGGAGGGCAGGGGAGTGGTCTCACACACCCCACCCAGGTCTCTCAGTAGGGAGTAGCAAACCAGAATCTAAACAGCCTTTTAAGCTGAACTCTCAGCACAAAGCTTAAGGGATATTCTCCCGAAGAGAAGGAGTCATTGGAGCAGCCTCTGCAGCAGACCTTTGCCTACTGAATTGCCTCGGGAATTTATTGCTCAATATTTTGAATCTGATACCCAAAAATGGGAAGACAGAAGAACAAAACGCAGTCTCAGAACTCAACCCCACCCAGAACAAGATTTGAATGCGAGGATACAGGGAAACCAGGAAGCCGCATACCTGCAAGTTATGAAACGATTGCATCCGAAATGAAACAACTCCAACAGGCCATAAAAGAGCTTAAAGCAGAAATAAACCACATACCTGCAATGATCTCTCAGACAAAAAACGAGCTGAAAACAATGATGGAAGAAATGTTCTGTACACATAGAGAAGAAATAGACAAAAGACTAGAAGAAAATAGGAAACAAATGGAAACGTTACAAGAGCAATTTAGGAATGAATTACCAAGAATGAAACAGGTCCAAAGAGAATGCCAGGATTTGAAAACTTACACTGAAAGCTTGCAAAACCGCTTAAATGAAACTGAAGATAGAATTTCAGAACGTGAAGACAGCATGGCAGCTTATGAGCGTGAAAGGAAGAATCGCATAATATCATCAAAGACACAAGAAAAGTCAATCCAACAGCTCCAAGATGAAGCAAAACGTAACAATATTCGAGGTATAGGAGTGTGTAAAACAGCAGGAGATGTCACAAACAATATAAAAAGAATATTTGCTGAAATAATAGCAGAAAATTTCCCAAACAAGTTAAAAGATACTGAAGTTCAGTTAATCGAGGCATATACAACCCCAATGATCCATAACCCAAAGAAAAACACACACAGACATATAATAGTCAAGATCCCAGATATCCAGCAAAAGAACACAATATAAAAAGCTGCTAGAGAAATGAAACAGATCACCTATAAAGGAAAGCCCATCAGAATCACACAGCAGATTTCTCAATGGAAACCATGAAATCAAGAAGAGCTTGGAGCGAGGTATTACAGATGCTGAGACAAAACAACTTCCAACCCAGACTGATGTATTCTGCAAAATTATCCCTCAAATTCAATGGAGAAATAAAATATTTCCACGACAAAGAACAACTGAAGAATTTCATGAATACCAAACCAGCATTGCAAACAGCACTAAAAGATATTCTCGACAGAGAAAAAAGAGACCACAATTCCAAGAACAACATTCGGAATAACGCCCTAAACAGAACAAGCAAGTAAACGAAGAAAAACATCAAGTAAATAACATGACTAGAATAAGCCAACATATAACCATGATAACCATTAATGTAAATGGCCTCAACTCAAAAGTCAAAAGGAAAAGATTGGAAGAGTGGATAAAGGAACACAATCCAACGATATGCTGCATACAGGAAACACATTTTACTCAAAAGGAAATCCACAGGTTGAAAGTTAAAGGTTGGAAAACAATTCTCCATGCAACAGGTCCCCAGAAAAAAGAAGGGGTAGCTATTATGATTGCAAACAATGTAAACTTCAAAGCAAAAACAATCAAAAGAGATAAAGAAGGCCACTACATACTAGTTAGGGGAAAGCTGCAAGAGGAAGAGGTAACAATCCTAAATATTTATGCACCAAACCATAGAGCACCTAACTTTACAAGTCAAATCTTAACAGATGTAAAAAATCAAATAACTAATAACACTATTGTAATAGGGGACCTAAACACCCCTCTGATGCAAAGAGACAGGTCAACTGGACAGAAACTCAGCAAAGAAATAAAAGACCTGAACCAAAAGTGTGAACAAATGGACTTAGTAGATGTATACAGAGTGTTCCATCCCACAACATCAGAATAAACATTTTTCTCAGCTGCACATGGGTCTCTCTCCAAAATAGACCACATTCTAGCCCATAGAGCATATCTACCTAAATGCAAAAGAATTCAAATTATCCCGTGCATATTAACGGACCACAGTGCAATAAAATTGGAAATTAATGACAAAGAGAACTCCAAAAACCACACAAACACGTGGAAATTAGACAACAACCTCCTGAATAACCAATGGGTCACACAAGAAGTTAAAGAAGAAATTTAAAACTACCTACAAATAAATGAAAATGCAAGTACAAAGTACCGGAATCTGTGGGACGCAATGAAAGCAGGCCTCAGAGGGAAATTTATAGCAATGAAATCATATACAAAGAAAATAGAAAGAGAGCAAATAAATAACCTAATGATACACCTCAAAATCTTAGAAAAATAGCAACAAGCCAAACCAAGAGCCCGAAGAAGGGGGAGATTATAAAACTCAGGGCAGAAATTAATGCAATTGAGATGAAGAAAACTCTACAAAAAATTAGGGAATCAAAGAGTCGGTTCTTGGAAAGAATAAATAAAATTGATAAACCCCTAGCCAACCTTATCAAAAAAAGAAGGGAAAGATCTCAAATTCATGCAATAAGGAATGAAAAGGATGAAGTCACTACAGATCCAAAAAAAAATACAAAAGATCATCAATACCTACTTTGAAAATCTGTATTCTCATAGGATAGAAAATACAGAAGAAATGGACAAAGTCCTAGAAAGGTACAAATTGCCAAAATTGAATCAGGAAGACGTAAAAATCCTGAACAACTCAATATCAATTAATGAGATTGAAAACGTCATTAAAAACTTACCAACAAAGAAAAGCTCAGGCACTGATGGATGCACAGCAGAATTCTATAAAACATTTAGAGAAGATCTAATGCCAACACTTCTCAAACTCTTCAATGAAATTGAAAAGGAAGCAACTCTCCCCAACACATTTCTGGAGGCAAGTATTATACTGATACCAAAACCAGAAAGAGACCCAATCCAGAAAGAGAGCTACAGGCTAATCTCTCTAATGAACATAGATGCAAAGATACTCAACAAAATACTAGCAAATACATTACAGCGAATCATAAGGAAAATCATACACCACGACCAGGTAGGATTCATTCCAGGAATGCAGGGATGGTTCAATATTCGCAAATCAATTAATGTAATACACTATATTAATACAAAGACAAAAACCACATGATCATCTCAACAGAGGCAGAGAAGGCTTTCAATAAAGTCCAACATACATTCATGTTAAAAACCTTAGAAAAATAGGAACAGATGGCCTCTACCTCAATCTGATCAAAGCCATCTACAACAAACCAACAGCCAACATCATACTAAATGGACATAAATGAAAACTTTCACTGTAAAGTGTCAGGAACAAGACAAGGTTGTCCATTGTCACCACTCCTATTCAACATAGTTCTGGAAGCACTAGCCAGAGCAATCAGACAAGTGAGACAAATAAAAGGAATTAGGATAGGAAAGGAAGAAATCAAACTATCACTATTTGCAGATGACATGATACTATACATGGAAGACCCCAAAAACTCCACAAGAAAACTCCTGGAACTAATTGACAAATTCAGCAGCGTTGCTGCATACAAAGTCAACACTCAAAAATCAATACCATTCCTATACACGAACAACAAACAGACTGAGAGAGAATTTGAGGAAACCATACCCTTTACAATAGCAACCAAGAAAGTGAAATACTTAGGAATCAACCTAACAAAGAATGTGAAAGATTTATTCAGTGAAAAGTACAGCACCCTGAAAAAGGAAATCAAAGAGGATTTCAATAAATGGAAAAACATACCCTGCTCATGGTTAGGAAGAACTAACATTGTAAAAATGGCCATACTACCAAAACTGTTCTACAGATTCAATGCAACTCCCATTAAACTACCGTTAGCATACCTCACAGATCTAGAGACAATATGCCTCAAATTCATCTGGAACCAGAAGAGACCCAGAATAGCAAAAGCAATACCGGGCAATAAGTACAAGTCAGGTGGAATCACAATCCCTGACCTGAAATTATACTACAAAGCTACTGTAATAAAATCAACCTGGTACTGGCTAAATAACAGACCTGAGGATCAATGGAACAGACTGGAAAATGCAACCATAACGAAAAACCCACTCAGCTACCTAATATTTGACAAAGGGGTCAACCAAACCCACTGGAAATAAGAAGGCCTGTTTAATAAATGGTGCTGGAAAAACTGGCTTGCCTCTTGCCGAAAACTGAAAATAGACCCCAGTCTATCACCATGCACCAAACTCAGGTCAAAATGGATCACAGACCTCAGTATTAAAACAGAAACTCTAAATCTATTGGAAGAGAAAGTAGGTAAAAATCTTGAAGACATAGGAGTACGCAGAGAGTTCATGAACAAAAATGAAACTGCAAGGGAAACACTTCAAAGAATCAATAATTGGGACCTCATTCTACTGAAAAGTTTTTGTACATCTAAAGAAATCACCTGCAAAGTGAAAAGAAAACCCACAAATTGGGAAAGAATCCTCGGTGGCTGTCCCTCAGACAGAGGTCTTCTGGAACTCAGGAAGATGGCGACCGGGTGAGCAGCAAGGGAGCGAACCTCCTTAATAAACACCACCAGCTCGAGACAGACTTGGTGAGCGTGAATGCCGGAACCTCGGCTGGGAAGTTTAAACTGGGCGTATTTCTCTGAGATGCCGGGGGAGATGTGGTAGGGCGGACCAGGCTGCCGGGGCGAGACGTGGGAAAGT
>PVLD010024579.1:0-25233 GCA_004027595.1 Dinomys branickii
GGGAGGGAGGGAGGAAGGGAGGAAGGAAGGAAGGAAGGAAGGAAGGAAGGAAGGAAGGAAGGAAAAAAAGAAAAGGAAAACTCAATTCACCTTGGGTAACTGTCTCCAAAGTAAAAATTTTAAAAAAGAGTTGGTGATATAAAGGCCTGGAAGGGCCCTGGGTTCAATCACCAGTACTATACCCTTCCCAATCAAAATAATGTGATTTAAATATTTGTAGTATTTTTTTAAATCTTTGTATTTAAACATTCAGGTTTTAGGAATAACAGTTGTATCATGATGAAAATAAACAAGGGAGCAATAACAATTGAAAGAATAAAAGACATTTAAAAACAAACCCACTGGGCAAGGTGGCACACACCTCTAATCCCAGCACTTAGGAGACTAAGGCAGGAGGATCATTGTGAATTCGAGACCAGCCTGGGCTACAAAGTGAGTCCAAGGTCAGCCTGAAGTGAGCAGTGAGACACTGTCTCAGAAAGAAAAAATAACATAAAAACAAACTCAAGGGATATAATACAGAAACAGTACAAAACAAAGGAATAAACTGTACTGTGTGAATTAAAGTGCTCTTGATGGGGATGGAAGGACCCAACACATCATGACTTCGTAAGGCAGTTTAAATACAGACATCTATAACTACATTGTCAGACCAATTATTAACATGTAATTTGTAAGTACCATCTAAGTTTTACCTGCTGTTCATGATACATTCTGAGAGCCTTTTTTACATTAGACACTTTCGGAGAACGAATAGGAAGAGTTTTTATTTCTGATGCTGTAAGAGTACTCAAATCCCCAATAGTTTTTATATTCTTGGCTCTGATAAGTTGTCCCAGACCTCTTGCCCTGAAAATACAGAAAAAAATATAAATATATCCACTTTTTTACATGATATTTTTCATAGCTTATCCAGCTAAATTTCTCCATTTAAAGACAATTAAATGCAATGGGGTACACCTTTAATCCGGGCACTCAGGCAGCTAAGTAAAAAGGATCGTGGTAGGTCATAGGGCAGCCTGTGCTGCACAGTGAATTCAAAACCAGCCTGGAATACAGAAGCAGACATTTCTTGAAACAAAATAGAAACAACAATGACACCCATTCATAACTGCATACATAGCTCACAGTGAGGCAGGTGTATTATGTCTAATTTAAAAATAAAATTTGAATCTGATATGTAACATCTGGCTTAAACAATTATACTAGAAACAATCCCATTACATGCTTCACGCTTTATATACTTTTTATTGATTCTCTTCTATTTTTTGGAGAGAGGGTCTTGCTATAGTTCAGGCTGGCCCTAAACACACTATGTAGCCATGTAACTTGTGGCAATCTTCCTGCCTCAGCCTCCCAAATGATGGATTACAATGACATAGCACCACATACAGTCATCACTAGTCTCTAATAAAGATGAATTTTAAGATTTTCTTCAACATACATGAATGCACCTTATACATTACCTAATATACATGGGGAGAGATACAATGCGCAGGTTTATCTGTGGTTGCAGGCATGTTACTGTTTTACTCCATCACCTAATCTAGACCCATTTTGATGCATCACACCTCTAGCTTCTATACATCAGAATTATGTATGTCTGACACAATTTACTGAAGAACAGTTCACATTCTGAGGAATACATCATGAAAGGGCAGGCTAACAGAGATTTTCACTGCTTGGCCTTTTGGCTCAGATCAAGTATAGTATCAATTAAAGAGAAATTATCCTGAGGTCTGTTAACATATGGCAATTCAGAATTGCTTACCCACAGGCATTTAACTTCCCAAAATACTGGGGATACAAAATTTTAGTTAAAAAAAATTTTTAAACACTTCACGAGGTTTATCTAAGTGAACTTCATGCCTCACAAGACAACTTACTGGAGCTGGGAATGCGGCTCAGTGGCGCAGCGCCTGCACAACAAGCGCAGGGACCTGACTTCAATTCCCGGTGCCAGGAACAAGACAACACGGCTTACTGATGTTTAGAACCATACTGTGAGACCGTTTTGCTGTGAGATTAGCTAAATTAACTGTGAGACTTTGGTAATTAATTTTCTCAAGTTTATTTGCTTTTTCTTTTTTCCTTTTTGCGGTACTGAGCATTGAACTCAGGACCTTGTGCTTCACAGGCAGGCGCTTATTCCACTGAGCTATATATCCCCAGCCCAATTTTCTCAAATTTCATTTGAGAAAAGTGATATTCATATTACTAAGAGGCCTGGGTTAGGATTAAACAAGATAATATTTCAAATAATATAAAACAAACATTTACCGTACTAGGACAAATGCTTCTGATGGTGCCTATGGCCTACCTTTCAAGCAGCATTTTTACTTCTAAAATAAAATATGTGCAGGAAAATAATTGTTATTCAATTCAAAATATGACTTTCATCATTCAAATAATTCCTAAATGACATCTTGAAACATAAGCCAAAGCCTGAATAACCAACCACTCACCACATATTTGATGTAATCTGAGGTAAAATGATGTCAACTGGTGCTGCACAGCTCATCAAAGCTGGGTAAACACTTCCCGTAGGGCACGGCATGGATTCCTTGGCCATCTCTGTAATCTTAGAACACATTTCAAAAACCTGTTAAGTAAGAGGTCACCCGGCTAAACATAAAAATAGAAAGATGCATGAAAACTAAAGCACTTCTTACTAAACACTTCTTTGAGGTCTTAAATTTACAGTTACGTGATCCTGGGGACAGAAATCCTTTGGCTGAAGTGGTATTATGCTAGACAGAAAGGAGAGAAAAAAGAAAACTCAGAACCCTAGACAACTATAATTACAATTTGATTTTTACAACTTACACTGTAATTATTTTTTAAACTTCAGAAGACATAAAACAATGAACTACCTGATCAAATACTTCCTCTTACCATCTCCTTCATGTCTGCTTACCATGACACACAAAAATATAGCTCAACAGGTTTATTTCTTCAATAGCTAACCTTCAGATAAATTATGCACACACAGTTCTATGTGTGCGTATTTTAAAGCCTACTGCTTACCTTAGTTTGTAAAGTGGGTGAAGTTCTAACACTTTTTATGATGGGAGAGCTATTCGAAGAATGAGATCTAACAAGAGGGCCTCGCCTGTCAATGTCATCTGCCAATCCTGCTTGGTATATTGGATCTGCAAAGGAGACACGGCGAACCTAAAAACACAGATTTTTGTAATTTTAGAAGTTTTTAAATAGAACAATACAGATTCTCACTACAAGGTTATCCAAAAGCAAAAGATAGGTTTAGAAGCTTAATTTCTTTCACTAAAAGCCCACTGTACACAGTTGTTGACCCAGTAACTGCTTTCAGATTATTCCTCAACACCACAGTTCATTCTATGTTCTAATTACCTATTTCTGTACAGTTTAGATTATGAAACAAGACTGCAGACATTAATGGAAATAACGCCACAGGTCAGTTAACTGTATAAAAATAGACGTGAAAAACAAGTAACCGGCTTCTGGAACATCTTATTCATATCCGTCCTAAACTCTCTTAGTACCATCAGTGTCACAGCAATTATGCAACAATTTTTACCTTTCCTAGCCCCATTTGCAGTTAATTTGGCCTCTTGTTATCACCTACAGTACGTTCACATGTCAGTACAGAATGAGGTCATTAATATGTTGTTACATGTCTTGTAGTCTTTATTGCCAAAAGTGGGCAGATTCTACATACAACCACCACAGAAAATACAGTATCTTATTTCCTAGATGTTAAGTATGAGTTACTGTACAACACAAATCTAATGTTTAAACAATGTGACAAATTTTGAAGATATCAAATTTAATGCATTTTATCTTACGGAAGTTCTCAAAATATTTTGGTATACTATACTTAAAATATCAAAAGAACAAAACAAAGTGACAGCCTCTAAAGAAAAACCCCCAAAACAAAAGCTAAGGACATTACTACATGGCCAAACATTCACCAATATGCAGAGGACGTTTAAACCCTGGGCAGTGGTGGCAAATATGGCACCTGTGCCTCAGCGGATTGTATGTTATCACTAAAATCTCTAAAAGGGTCATCACCACTACCCTGGGGCCATGGCCTGAACTCAGTGGATGATCCAACTGTGTCAGCCTCTGTCTAGGCTGCTGGGATTACAGGCACACGCCACCACATCCAGCTGAAATGCTGGTGTGCAAAGCTGATAATTCTGGATAGTAGTGCAGACTAAGCAGCACAACTAGCTGCAGAGGGCACGGTTTATGCCTGTAATGTCAGCCCTCTGGGAAACCTGAGGCAGGACCATGAGTTTGAGCACGGCCTGGGCAACGAAGTGGACCTGAAGACCAACTTACGCAGTATGCACGGGCACAGGGCCAGAAGCTAAAGGCCATGCTCAGGTAATCCATTTTTCTTAAAGGAGATACAGTATACAACTCAGCATAGGAGATGGGGAGTATAAACAAAAACATTGTACACAAGGAGCATAGCTCCATAATACAATGTTTTCCTTCCTAGCAGGTGCTATGACATGCTTTCAATCTCCAGGACTGGGGAAGAAAAGGAATTAAAAAAAAAAAAAAAAAAAAAAAAAAAAAAAAAAAAAAAAAAAAAAAAAAAAAAACAACAGGAAGGTGCATCTCAGGAACTTTAAGAGCTAAGTTTACAACAACACTTACATGGAACAGTATTCAGAACACATTCAGTGCTAAAGTGATTTATCAGTGGCAATCAGTGTCATGTGACTTCCTAAATCATAGTACATATGAGAGAGAAAAAAATAGCAAGAGGGAATCTTGAACAGTTTTGCAATAAGCGAACAACATACATAGCTATACAAAGATCTTCAGTGTTGTGAATGAACCAAGGTAATACTAAATGACTACAGTCCTCTTAGTACCCACAGCAAATAAGAAACAAATGGCCGTGTAAGATTCTGTCGTTCACTCAAGGTCACTGCAACGCCAAGCAGTACTGATAAAATAATGGACTAGTTAGTACTCAGCCACAGTCCTCCTACCTTGTTAACAGGTGATGAGACCTCATCTTCTTGGAATCGTTTTAGTCCTCTCTTTAAAATGCTGGTGGATGGAGAAGCCAAAGGAGACCACACACAACGTGTCTGCATGCCACTAGGACTGTCATTTGCTGACACGAGTAAAGAATCAAATTCCCTCAACTTTTCAGGAGATGAATGATTATTTTCCATTACAAGTTCAGACATAGCTGTTTTGGGCATCAAAGACTGTGATGGTTCTTCCTTCCTATCTGGAGGAGGGCTAACTTCCAGTAAAACATCACTTCCCACTGCCACTGGATTGACACCATCTAAATTTGTTTCAGTGTTCTTAGACTCAACCTTCCCTTCCTCAGTGATCATTTCAAGTGTATCAGGAACAAAACTGCCAAGTCCTGCATTCAACTGCTCTGCTTTCATTTTTTCTGTTTCCGTGACACTGCCAATTTCATGGTTCATGTGACTAATAACCATTTCTTCATAATTTTCCATTTCAACATTCATTTGTTTAGACGAGGTGGAATCTGACTCTTTACTTCTGTCATCTAATTCCCCACTTGCTATTTGTTCAGAAATCTCAGTCTGAGGTTTCACATTCACAGGTGTGGTGTTATCACAAAGACCGATACCTGAACAAAATTCCTCAGCTGCCACTTCTTCAACATCTTGTCTGTCAGCTGTTTCTGTGCCAGGTTTGTGACCACTCTTACACTCCTCTGTTGCCAAATCAGAAGTGTCAGTTTTGACATACACTTTTTCAGAAGCAGAAGCTTCAGATTTATAGTTTTCTGCATCCAATTCCATAGCTTTTACTTGCTCTGTATTGGGTTCTCCTCTTGCATTACATGCATCTCCTTCAGTATTAGCAACACTGAGTTCTCTTTTCGGGGCTGTTTCTGGTTCTTCTCCCGCGGTGTCCAAATGATACTTCTCTGAAATGGTCTTGCGATCAGCTAAACATGGGTTCCCAGCTTTAGCTTTTTTACTAGATGGCTCTTCACTTACAGTACGTACTGTTTCACTAGAATCTGGATCATAAGCTTCTTCTTTCAAATGTAGTATTTCAGAAGATTTTTGAACAGTATTTTCTTTCAACTGAGTTTCAGGTTCAAATACGGAATCCCTAATAGTGTCATTCCCCTTGAGAACCAAATTAAAATTCACACTTGCATGCTCATCTAAATATTTTACTTCAGAAAACAAACTAGCTTTAGAATCTCCTTCTACTATAGTGTCAGGTGTTTGCACATCCATCTTTTTCATTTCACTGCTCTTTATTTCAGTATTTTCTGTGTCTTTTAACCCAGCAGATGCCTTTTCCTGAGGTTGAGATTTCTCCCCACAGCAGTCACAACCTTTAGATCGCCTCACCCTCCGACTTCTCTTGTGGTGGCATTCAAATGTCTGGACATTTTTTTCAGAAAGTATAGAAGTTTCTGGTGTTCCAATTCTGGAACATTCTCTCACACTGCTACTATCAGAATCTCGCCGAAGTAATCTCTTACTAGCATTTCTAGTCCTTAAATTTGATTCTGGCATAGATGAAGCAGTACTCTGAACTTTTGCAAAGCAGTACTCTGAACTTTTGCTAGTCTTAGTTTTCCCCTCACATGTACTTGGCACATCATCAGAAACTTGCAATTTATCTGTAGATGCTGTAGAATTCTTAAGTCTCACAGCATTACTTTCACCTTTTTCATAACCCTGAGGCCTTTTCTCTACATCTACTTCAGAAACTCCTTTACAATTTTGTGCATGGTTCTTGACACTGACTGACTCCCCTTCCATCGTTTTTCCCTCTTGTTCTTCAGTACCAACGCTGTCATTGCTTTTGTTTTTCAATTTTCCAGATCTCTTCTTCCTAGAACCTTCTTCTTTTGCCTCAGAACTATCAGATTCTGAGTTTTCAATGCTGGAAAGCAAACCCTGAGATGCCCTTCTTGTTTGATAACGTGTTCTTCCTCTTAAAGGTTTCTCAGAGGACTTCTCTGCAATGTCCTGGGTACTATCTCCCTCAGAATTAACATTCTCAAGGTCTGATTTACTTTTATTTTGGTCAGTGTCAGCATTAGCACTGCTTTCATCGGAAGACTTCTCATGTAAATTATTTACTTTCTCAACTAAGTTTTCCTCTCCAGTTTGCTCATAACTCAGTTTCTGTTTAGGTAACACATCATCTTTTACATGCAAGAAACCTGGAGGTTTTTCCTCTTCCCTGCGTCTTTCCCTTTTTTGACGACTATTTTCCTTATCTTGGTTATCACCAATAGAGTCTGTTATTTCTGATCGTCGCCTTGAAGACCGTCTCAGGATTTTTTGACTTGGAGTTACCTGACCCTGACTGTCTTCATTTACTGTCTGATCTGCTGAGGTTACTGCTGGAGGAGTATTTTCTTTGGATTCTAAATTAATCCCCATGTTTTTCTCTTGGACAGTACTGTTTTCCAGTAACACAGCATTTTCTAATGCTGGTTTAGGCTTTCTATCTTCATGCTCTGGAACAGATTCAGAAAAATGAACCTGATCATCTGATGAACATTCTGTTTGATTAAACAAATCAGGGGAGTTATTTTCTAAGGCTACTGCGCTTTCAAGTGATTCTCGACTATTTTCCTCCTGTTCAGATTTTACTAACGTTTTAGATCTTTTATTTGCTGACTTCTCAGCTTTACTTAATCTTCGGCTTGATCTCTTAACTACATTTGGTTTTTTTTCTGCATCAGATTTTGAATGCATCGCTTCTCTCTTTGTTTTTGGTGTGTTATCTGCTGTAGTCATGTTTTCCTGGGTTTTCGGCACTGAAACACTTGATGGCATATTACCCAAGGACGATGGGCTGAAAGGTCTATTATCTGAACCACCAAATTTCTCCAAGGTAATAAAGCTCTGTCTCCGACTTATAGGATGCGAGGGAGTTCCAGAAACACTGGCATCAGAAACTGAGCGACTGCCAACTACTGAATTTTCTGCAGTAGATGTACATTCAGTTGAACTTTTCTTTGATGAAATTAAAGTGTTTTTTCTGGCTTCATGATTACTGCTCAGTATTTCTGGACTGGTTTTGGGAACAAAACCACACTCATTACTTGAAAACGAAGCCTTGTTGGGACACTCGCCCATACCACAGTCCTCCAAAGCACCTTGGGTGGCAGCGTCACTCTTCATCTGCTCCTCCTGCACAGAACACACACACAGATCAACCAAACAGACACGGCTTCTCAAGGGAAACGAGTGTGGAATTTCGGTACTTCAAAGGACAGTATTTTCAATATATTGTAAATGTTCCAAAAATAATAGCAGATGTCTACAAGGCTGTTTCTAATTGCAAATATTCAATAAAATTCAAACATGTCTACTTTAAACACACAGGACCATAATTCTATTAGAGCATGATTGGTAATTAGGAGGAGACTCTACAATAAAATTTTACAATTAACAAAATGAAGAGTTACTACAAAACCTTCCAGCAATATAAGGTAATCCACAATGAGAGAATGAGTCAAAAACCCTGAAAAGTGAAATATTGAATATACCTTAATCACCATCTTGGTATCCTCCTCTGGTTTTTCAGTTAAAGTAGAAGTTTGTCTGAGACAAATAATGGAATAAATAAGATTATGCTTACTTACTAAAAAAATTAGAAAACTTTAATTTTAAAAGTTTGATGGCTTCAATACTTACATAGAGTCTTCCTGACTATAGCGATCAGTAAATAAGGTATCTTGTGAAACGTCCAAATTATTATACATAGCAGGAATATCACACCTGAAAAAGGTTTTATTGAATTTCACAAATCTGATAAGCCAGGTATCTGGCCAAATGCCCACTACTCTTGGAGGCTAAGACAGGAGAATCTTAAGTTTGAGACTTGGCTTCATCTCAAAATAAGAAAATACAAAGGGCTAGGGATGTTTCGGTGTAAAGTTCTGCATTCATTTCAACTGACAATGCTGGGCACGGGTGGCACACACCTATAACCCAACTTCAACTAAAGCCTGGGCAGCTTAGTCAAATTTAAATGTTATTTAAAAATTTTTAAATAAAAATTTAAAAAGCACTGGAGATGCCAGGTATAGGGGCACATGCCTGTTATCCCAGCACCTGGGAGGCTAGGCCAGCCTGTGTTACACTGAGTTTGTGGCCAACCTGAACTATACAGTGACAGCATCCCTATGAGACACAATAAAAGGGATAGGGATATAGTTCAGAGCAAAAGCCCTGGATTCAAAACCCCATATGATTAAAAAAAATTCTACAATACCAAATTCACAAAAAAGGTCTACCAACCGCTTTGTCTTTAGAACTTCTTTTTGATGTTCAGTTAGTATTCTCTCTTTGGATTCTTTTCCTTCTGGAGGTATAAACACAAAATCAGTAGACTTTTCCTCTTCCAAATGCAGTTCACTCTTTACTTTTGGAGATGAAGATTCTCGTTTCAGCTGCAAATTTTTTAAAAAGTACATTTTAGTTTCTAAATTATTTTCCAGCATTACTATTGCTTTCATAATGCTGGTAGTTTACAATAACACTTTTAAGTCTGAGGCTCAAGTGCATACTATAACCACACCAAACTTCTATAATGTCCTTCATGTCTTTATTCCATCAAGTGTCCTTAAAAAGGAGACAAATTTGTCCTTGGGTATACAGAAATAATAAATTACATTTTTATGACAACCCAGAAAACCAACTAGTTTGGAAAAGTCTGTATCTTTAATTCTCAAGATGAATCAATGAACTAGTCAAGATGACCATACGTCCTAAAACAATAGTAACTTTAGTATTACACTAACGTTATGTAAATTTTCACTAGAGCCACTTTATTTCCAATAGCTACAAGAATGTATCAGTCTTTGAAATATTTTTCTGTCATTTTCCGAGGGTCTCAATCTCAAAATTATGGAATTAAACCATTTTGTCTGGAGGTCATGAAAGAGAACAACTGCTGCCATAAAGTCAATAGTTGCCAACAAAACACGTACGTACTTTTCGACTTGAGTTTAAAATAGAAATCTGACCTAGGCACTCTGTTTCTATCCTAATTACTAAATGCTACAGTAACAGCTCTAAATAAAATATTACTCATTCATACCTAGACACATCCAACTTCAAGGACAAAACTGCTTGCAGTAAGCATATGGAATATGAAGTATAAACAATGAGCAAAAGTACTGCACAAAATTACTCCTATCAAGAAAGAATCAGCAACATGGCTGAATAGAGGAGCCACACACACAGCAGCAGCTCAAGAGAGAATCATGTAGAAACACAGGTTAACTGGAAGAGACAGAGAGACATACGTCGGGATCCAAAATCAATCTGAAATAAGAGACCTGCCTATCAAACAAAACATAGGCATAGTATTTTATAAAATGGCGAGGTACCCCCCCTCCAGGACTGCCTGTGGAAATGCCTCCTGGAGCAGGAACCAACGTTCTGTGCATTTCCCAAATAAATGGACTAGAAATGTGGCAAATTCAAGCCACTCGGGGTCAATATGGGCTATAAAGCTCCTCACCTCTCTGCTTTCCTACAACAGAGAAGGCTGTAGCATAGCAGCAAACTTCACAGCACACGTGCCCAAGTGACCAGGATGCTGACCCCCTTCCATGGGCCACCATGTTTTCTTTCTTTCTGTTCTGTACCACAGTGGCTAACTGAACATCTGGCAACAAGGCCAGGGAGCACAGCAGTAGCAGTGAAGGTGGTGAGCGCAACACACCACCTCTACTGCCCTGCTACCAGCAGCAGCTAACTCGAGACTTAGGAAACAATACAATGAACTGAAGAATTGGTTCTTTGAAAGACTACATAAAATTGATAAATATTTTGCCAACCTTAACAAAAAAGGAAATAAGACTGAAATCCATCAAGTATGAATGAGAAAAGGGTGAAATCACAATGGATACTACAGAAATCGAGAAGATCATAAATATTTACTTTGAGAACCTTCATTCTAATAAGGGAAAATGCACAAGAAATAGATTCTTAGCTACATGTGAACTACCAAAGCTGAATCAAGAAGCTATAAACTTTCTAAGCCAGATGTGGTGGCACACATCTGCAATCCCAGCTCTCCCGAGGCTGAGCAAGTGAATTACTGTGAGTTCAAGGCCAACCTTAAACTCAGTACATAAGCACAGCAAGTTTAAAGCCATTCCGAACTGCTTAGCAAGACTGTCTCAAAAAATAAAAATCAAAACAACAAAACCCTAAATAAACCAGCATCAGTCAATGAAGTTGAAGGTGTAATTAAAAACTTACCAACAAAGAAAAGCCCAGGTCCTGATGGGACTGATTCACTAATGAATTCCCCAAGAAATTTAGGTAAGATCTAATGCTACTACTCTTCAAACTCTTTACTGAAACTGAAAGGGAAGCAGTACTCCCAAACTCATTCCAGGAAGCAAGCATTACCCTAATAAGAAAACCTAAGAAACATCCAAACAAAAATGAGAACTACAGGCCAAAGCCCCTAATAAACATATCATATTAAAAAAAAAAAAATCCTCAACAAGATACTGGCAAACAGAAGGCAGCAAATCAAGATTACACACAATGACCAACAGAAATAACAGGAATGCAAGTATAGTTCAACATACACAAAGCAGTAAATCTAATACATCATGTCAATAGAACCTACAGGCTAGAAGCATTAGCAAGAAATAAAGGGATGATGACACTGAGCACTCTTTTGCTATGAGGCATTGATGTTGAGCATATTTATTACTTTTTGCCTCACAAAAGAACACACACAGGAATCACCTTCACTACCAGAAAGGAAGATAAACAGACTATTAACTTTAAGAGGATCTAGGGTGAAATGTCCCACTAAATGCCCCCTATAGTAGAATTATTCTTCTAAATGTACACATTCCCCCCAAAACTACCTTAACATGTACTGTTATTTTCCTTTTACAGCTTCATTATCTGTACGGTAATTCAGTAAAACTGCAGATAGTTTAGAAATATATGGGATAAAAAGGCTGCAGAGATTCAGAAGTTATGGTGACTTAGTTCCAATTTTGGTCATATAGTTTTAATCATGCAAATGACAATTTATGACATACCTGCTACCAGGAATTGAGGAACTAAAAATAACATTTCATTACCATTTTTACTGCCACTCTGGAAAACATATCATGAACTCAGAAGAGCCAGCCAGCCACACTTAGTGCACATCACAGCACAAAGAGCCCATAGTGAGGGGACAAAACATCCCAAGTCTGTCCTGCAGAAGTTTATAATCTTACTATGAGCTGAGACCCCAAGAGAACTGGGAATGTGATTGCCTCCCTCTCTTGGTTATTTTTTTCTCGTTGCTGAGACAAAACACCCAACACCCAAAATGAAGGAAAGAAAGGTTTATTTTGCTTACAGTTTGTGGAGGTTTTAGTCCATATTTGGCTGCTTCACAGGCAGAGTGGCACATGGCAAAGGGCAAACTTTAAGGCAGCAGAGCACAGCAAAAACAACCAGCAAAAGGGAGGACTGGCTGCAAGCAGCCTCCTTTTCTTCCCTTACCTTGTGAACAGCCTGCCCCCACCCAGGGGGCGTGTAGCTCTCACACAGTCTCCATGCCCTCCTCTTCCACAGGCTCAGGATGTTTACAAAGTAATCACCCTCGCTTCCTGCTGAGTCACTCAGCTAAACCTCTAGACTCCCCAAATTGACACAATGTATCAACCATAACACTCCCCAAACAAGCTCTGTTAGTATTTAAAAAGAGCCAAAATATCCAATATACCATAACAGAAGCAAAGACAAAAACCAAACACTCATCTCAACAGATGCACAAAAAGCATTCCACAAAGTCGAACACCTAACCATGATTAGAGAAAACCTACAGAAAATTTAGAGATGATCTTTATCTCAATCTGATAAAATCCATCTATGACAAACCAATGGTAAGCACCACACTAAACTGTCAAAAGGGCTGGGGATGTAGTACAGTGGCACAGCATATGCCTGGCAAGCAAGAGGCCTTAAGTTTGATTCCTGGAACGAACAAACAAACAAATAAATGGTCAAAACCCTGATAGGTTTCACTCTAAAATCAGAAGTAAGAGACAAGGAAGGATGTCCACTATGTTTCTGTCTATATTGTTGGTATTTTGCTCTTTTTTATTATTCTCTTTAAAATTAAAAAAAAAAAAGGTGTCCATTATCAACAGTCCTATTCAATACAGTTATGGAAATACTACCAATTAAATAAGAAGAAATAAACAAAATAAAGATGGGAAAGGAAGAAGTTAAATTACCACTACTTACAGATAACATGATACTCTACATGGAAGATCCCAAAAACTCTACCAGAAGACTTCCAGATTAGTAACCAAATTCAGTAGCATAGCTGGATACAGAGTCAACAATCAAAAATCAATAGCATTCCTATATAACACACTCAATGAGAGAGAAGCGAACAACCAATGGCATGAAATACTTAGGAATCAATCTAACAAAGGTAAAAGATCTTTACATTGAAAACTGTAGTCCCTGAAAAATAAGATTGAAAAGGGTATCAAAAAATGGAAAGATATCCCTTGCTCATGGGTAGGAAAAACCAACATAGTGAAAGTAGCCATACTCTCAAAACTGGTATACAGATTTAATGCACTCTGAATCAAAATATCAGTAACGTATACCTCACAGAACTAGAGAAAATACTAAAATTCATTTAGAACTAGAGAAAATACTAAAATTCATTTAGAACAAGAAAAGACCTACAATAGCAAAAGTAATTCTGGGCAACAGGGGCAAAGCAAGAGGCATCACAATCCCTGACTTGAAATTATACCTCAGAGCTACAATGATAAAATCATCATGGACTGGGGAAAGTAGCTCAGCGACACAGCACCTGTCTGGCAAGTAAAAGGCCTTGAGTTCAATTCCCAGTACCAAAAAAATAATAATAATAATAAAGAGGAGAAATAACTCCAAACACACTTAGGCACGTTATCTTCAACAAAGCGGCCAAACACGTTCATTAAAAGACAGCCTCTTAAATGATGCTGGAAAAACTGGCTTTCCAGGTGCCAAAGACTAAAACTAGACCCACGTCTATCACCATCCACTAAACTCAAAATAGATCAAAGACCTAAATATTAATACAAAAACAATCTGTTGGAAGATAGAACAGGTAGATCTCTTGAAGACACTGATGTAGGCAAAGACTTTATGAACAAAACCCCAACTGCACAGAACTATCACGAACAATCAACAACTAGGATCTCATATTAAAAAGTTTTTGCTCAGCAAAAGAAATCATTGTAAGAGTGAAAAGAAAACTCAAGAGTGGGTAAAAATTTTTGCCAGTGGTTCCTCAAAGTAAAGGACTAACATCTAGAACATATAAAGAACTGAAAAAAGTCAGACTACAAATTTAAAGACCCAATCCAAAAATGGGCATTTGAAATGAACACACTTCTTTGATGAAGTTATAAAGGGCAAATAAATACATGGAAAGATGCTCAACATCACTGGCAATTTGGGAGATGAAAATGAAACAATGCAGAGACTTACCTCACCCCAAAAAGCACGGCTACTACCACGGCACCAACCAACAACATGTGCTAGTGGGGCCCTGGGGAAAAAGAGCCCTTCCTGTCAGTGGGAGCGCAGACTGGTGTAACCACCACAGAGATCAGTGTGAAGACTCCACAAACGAATAAAACTAGTGGTTCCCTTTGACCAGGTAGTCACTTTCTTGGAAAAATATGTCAAAAAAAAGTATCTTTCCAGAAACATTAAAACACCATACTACAGGGAGAGATACATATCCATGTTTACAGTGGCACAGTTTGTAATAGGACAAATCTTGGAACAGTCCAAATGTTAATCAATGGATAAATAAAGAAGACGTGATGTATTTATATAATGGGGTACTACTTTGCCATAAAGGATAAAGCTGAGAGCTAAATGGAGGCACCTTGAGGCCACACTCTTAAGTGAAATAATCTGGACACACATGAAAATAATGCTTTGTATCTCTTGTGTGAGAAACTGAAACGCAATTAAAGACTCAAACGGATAATAGATATTGTGAAGGAAGAAAGTGTTCAAATGGGAAGGGGAACTAGGGACTGGGGAGGAGGAAAGTAAAGGAAGGTAAGAAAAAAAAAAAAAGAGAGAAAGGTAGGATAAACTAGGCTGGATGTGGTGGTACATGCCTAAAATCCTAGCACTTGGAGGCCAAGGCAGAAGGATTGCTGTGAGTTCGAGGCCAGGTTGGGCTACATAGTAGTGAGTTTCAGGTCAGCCTGAACTGCATAGTGAAACCCTGTCTCAAAAATAACCAAAAAACAGGAAAGAAAAAAAAATAGTATAAAATGGAAACAAAGCTTTTGTGCAACAGGGGAAGAGGGGTTGGCGGGAAAAAAGAATCAAGATATATCTACAGGTACAAATTCCCTCAATGAATGTGATCGGTATGTATACCTAAAGGGTACCAAATAAACTTAATAAAATACACACGTATCCAGCAGAGCTGTAGCTCAGTGGCAAAGTGTCTGCCTAGCAGGTATGAAGCACGGTTTTCAAGCCTGAGGGACGGGAGACGAATAAAGACTAGGAAGGAATCAACACACAAAGCTTCTACATTTCCATTCTTTCTCCAACTCTCTTTTCCCCACAATCCCATCTTTTTCAAACGTTTACAAAATTTCAAATCTTTATTGTTCCCATATTAAGTTGTATGGTTCATAAACTACTATATACTTTATTTTTGAAATTCTACCATAAACTACTATATACTTTATTTTAAAAATTCTATTAAATACATATCTGAAAACGTACTTTGGCAGATGGCTTATTTTCTTTTCTTTCCTTTGTTTGTGCCAAAAGAGAATCTCTTTTTCCATTTGATTTTCTTTCCATGCCACTTATCTTCACATTTAATTGTGAATTTTCTGTCTGTTTAATAAAAAATAGAATAATTTTATGAAGTATAATCTGGTTCTTTTCACATTCTGAAAATTCCAATTTACTGAATATTCATCTCACATAATGTGAAATTTCTTCTGACTATTCAAGCCTGTTGAAAACAAAAACACTTAAGATTCAACCAAACTTGTCTAACTTTTACATGTTTTGCACCATTTAATTTGTGTGAGTTCTGAAATGAAGATGCACCATTCACGTATTACAAATTTAAACCAATCAGTGCACAAAAAGATGCTACTACCAGAAACAGTTTTAGGATGAAAATAAAAACTATAAATAAAATTTTCAACACTGAAGAACAGGGCCAGGGATACACAGCTCAACGGCACAAGCGCCTGCCTGGCAAGCACAAGGTCCTGAGTTCTATTCCCAGTGTCAAAACAATCCAAACAAACAAACAAACGAATAAAGAAGAACTAGGTGTGGCAGTACACACTTGTAACTCCTGCATTTGGGAAGCTAAGACAGGACGATCTAGAGTTCGAGGCCAACCTGAGCTACTTAGCAAGACTGTCACAAACCAACAAAACCAGAGCATTAATATAGCTCAGCGGCAAAATGCTTGTACAGTATACTGCAGGCACTGGGAAGGAAAGAAAGAGGGAGGATGATGGGCAGGCATGCAAGGATGTATGATAAAGAATATTAATATACCAAACACATGTTCTCACAGCACAGTACATGCCACAGGCTAAATTACACTGAACCAGTATTAACACTCATTTGATCTGTTGAGAATTATTTACCAAAACTTCTTAGCTATCACTATTGCATTATTTTTGATTCTATACAAAACACAAAACACAAAACACACACACACACACACACACACACACACACACGCAGTTACGGAACTCTTTTATTCACAGTCTGATTACTGATACAAGTTCAAGCATCAATCGAAAATTAAAAAACAAAACTTACTGCATCTAAATATGATCCACCGGATTCCTCCATTATTTCAACATTTTCCAAACCAGGCAACAGAAGCAAAAATTTTTGTTTGGCTTCTCTTAGTACTGGCCTTTAAAAAAAATATATATATATATGTATATATATATATATACACACATATATATATGTATATATAAATAAATACACATTTAAGTCAAGGGTATTGGTGAGTACTTATGACGTTCACTAGAGCATTTAATTTTTAATGGGGCAAAATGTAACTCTTAAAGACTGCTAACATACAAAAGTGGGATTCAACCAAATTATCTGAATTATCCTCTATTCTTTTTAGTTTCTAAGGTTTCTTTTTTAAAAAATTTTCAAAATACCTGTGGTTTTATCATGCAAAATTTCCAACAAAAGTAAAATAACACATTTCACAGCCACGGAGCTTTAATAACTATCACTGCTCTTCTTGTTTCTCAGGATAACCATAAATTGCTTTCACTAGCTCCTAAGTAATCAAATTACTTTATAACCCCCCTACAGTTTAATGTTAATTACTAGAGATTATAAATAATAGTTCAACTAATCTGGGCATGGTAGTGTACACCTGTAATCCCAGCACTTAGGAGGCTGAGGCGGGATTGTTGCAAGTTCCAGACCAGCCTGGGATACAAAGTGAACTCAAGGCCAGCCTGAACTACATAGTAAGACCTTGTCTCAAAAGACCAAAACAAAAAGAAACACTAACTAAATAAATAATAGTTCAACTAAAACATTCTCTGCAACAATTTGCCTAAGAAGGCTGATGTTAAAACCAAAGCCGGGGACACAGCTCAGTGGCACAGCACCTACCTGGCAAGACAGAGGTCCTGAGTTCAATTTCCGGTACAAAAAAAACAAAACAAAATAGCAAGACACTAACACCAAAATACCAGTGCACATTATCTTATAGAATATATAGTTGTATGTGTTTTCTTAGCTTACTTTAACTCTTCAGGATAAGTCAATATCATCACTTTAGCAAATGTGGCATTCCAGAACTGAGCAGCCTGCTTTCGAATCTGTTTATTCTTGTGCAGAAATATTATGCATAGCAGTGGGGAGAGCTGTTCAAGAAGTTCACTGTCAAAAGTCCCAGCACTAAACTGCAGACAGGTAATAATTTCTCCTAGTAGCTTTTCTAACTAGGAAAAACGAAAGAACAAAAGCAAAAAGTATACTAAACAGCAAAGTACATGTTATTATTTCAATGTTTAGTATATGGATGATTTTATTAAGTCCCTATGGTCACAGTAATACACATCCCTCTCTAGGCCGGCAAATTCAGTAAATTATTTTTTGATTACTGACATTCCAGCTTGATTTTGAGTTCATCCTCCACTTAAGAGGGGAAAAAAAGTTTTTTCATTCATTAGAACAGTAATGTTTGCCTAACTTTCAACTATATACCTTTGGAGGCCAAACCTCATACATAATGACATCAGACATGACTTGTTAACTAATATAATTTCAAAATAATATTACAAAGTCTTTTTAAAGAAAAACTATCTGTGAACGTACCTATTCATACTATTACATTCCCATGAAAAACTATTATAACTCATTTAAAAATCAGAATTATCTTTAAGGAAGGTGATTATCTAAACCCATTTTCTCTTCATGAAAGTATGTTTTATGGACAATAGTCTTTATTTTTACCTTGTTGTTCAGAGAACTATACACTTTAGGAACTTCATCAAGGCTGGAAAGAAAAACACATAAAAATGTAGTACCATTTGTATTTTAGGAAATTGACATTGTACTATCAAGCTAAACCTAAAAATTAAGTAACACAGCCATAAACCCTTAAGGTATTGATATAGTGTCCAGACATAACAAGGAAACCACCCCCACAAAAAAATCCTAGAAAACATTAAGCATGAAACAAGACCCAGCTTTAGGAAATAAATCACAGAAAACAATCTACAATGTAAGTTGAAACAGTCATACACTACTACTTGTTGAATGCTTTTTAAGCACAAATCATCCTTGATTAAATAAAGACTAAAATTTGCCGATGTAGTAAGTTCATGCACTTTGGGACCATACTTGGCACATTATAAACCTTACTTCTTAAAATTGTTTCCATGACTTTATTTTACAAAAGATGAACTACTAAAACTAAACCACACAAGCTTGTTAAAAAGAATACTGAGAATTTCTTTCAAAATGTTACTTGTGATTTCTGTAGGTTCTAGGGTGCAACATAGTTCAAATGTGAAAGCATTAATTCATACTTTTGGAGGTTAATTCTAAAAGTGAAGTGTAAACATTTAAAGAATCTTATTGTAGACAGACAGCCAAGAGGAAGGAAACATGAGGGAAGTGTACAAACAAGGGAGAGAAATGGGAAGTCTGAGGACATTGTTTAATGCATGTGTCAAAATGGCACAGTGAACTGAGTGGAGTCAGAAAAATGGAGAACCCTTTTGGAGCAACTGGACGATGATCAATAAATTATACCAAATATATGTTTACAGTATGATTTAAAGTCTAATTCAGACCAGGGACTATTATTTTAAGTTCAGCTTAAGTAACTCAGGGTTTTAATTGTATCACAGAAAAAAAAAAAAAAACGGCATTTAAGTATTGTTACTGTACACTTTATAAAAGCAAAGGAAACTGAAAATAACTTTTGATTCTGTATCAAGAATCATATTTCCCTACAGTCGTAACTGTCTCTATGGCCCTTTCACAGGGCCCTGCAGGACGGATTGAAGGTGGCCATTTACTGATAGCTGCAGATGTCTCTACTCTGTTCTGAAGTCTAAGTCACGAGGTGATTCGCTTTGCAGAAGGTGGATTTTAAAGACATGATGAAAAACATTTTGATGATTTAGTAGTACAAAAAAGCACCAGCACCCAACAAAACTGTTTTGCGCACTACCCAACTGGTTAAAGCCAATGTGATCTTTTAGGGTGAGCTCCTAAAAACTAGGTGTTTTTGATGGAAACTTGATGTAGACCCTTAACCACAGCAGTGCTAATATGCGCTACTATAATAAAGCCACCGTGACTTTTTATGGAACATCAGAATACATTTTAAACAGTCTATTATGAGGGCATTATTTCCAGCATCTATTTTGAGGTGATGTTTTAAAAAGTTAACATCGAATCAAATTGTAAATCAGTGTAAATCTGTTGCCTTAAGGACCTACTGAAGAACGTGCCGCCAGACTTTTCAGTGATGGTTGCAATATCCGCAGTACCCTTGTCTAAAAAAGAAAATCAACCTTGACTTAAGCATTTTCTTCAACAGTTTGTTTTTTTTTTAAATCCAACTTTTCTCTTGTTTTTTTCATTGAGAAGGTCTTTTACCTTCCATACTCACTGAGAAGTATTCACTTCATGGCACAGTACATTCTAAAGCATTTCTGATTTGAATATTTTTACACATTTTATCAATTATTAAACCTCTTCTAGTGGTAAAAAAACCCAGTACTTTATAAAATTAACAATATATATTTTAATATATATAAAACATATTTTTTAAAACAATGAAAGAAAACTGGTCAACACAGACACTAAGTTTTGTACAAGTAATGCCCAATTATTTGTGAAGGAAAAGTGCACTAAGTAACTATGCACAATGAAAAGCATAATGAAATCCTAGTCATTTTATACAATACTTAGATCAATGGTGCAAAATACAAGCAAATGCCAAAGACAGACTTAACTGCAGAGTAGCATGTTAAGTATGTTTTATCTATTAGTTTTCTGTTGTTTTCCCTAAGAAATTATAAAATTTTATAAGTATGCTTATTCACATAAGCAATTCTGAAAAAACATACATAAAATTGAAAAGGACAAGAGAATAAACATAAAACTTTTTAACACAGAATTTTATCTTCAATAAAACTGTCAAGATTACTAGGCATAGCGAAGCTGATAGGAAAACAATAGTTATTTAAACTGCATACATTTAATTTAAACTAAGTCCAAAATACTTACTTGGAGTTTTCATAAAATAATGCCAACGGTCTTGTTAATATTGTAAATATTTTTCGAATCACAGAAGGCAAAGAAATATGTCCAAGTAGATTGGAAATCATGTTGATGATTGAGTTGCCAATACCAAATAGAGTATCAGAATGTGCTTCCTTGAAGCTCAAGGTGTGGAAAGAACAGATCACTCTTACAATCAGTTTAAATAAAGAGGCCAATTTTCCTAGGGGTTCTTTCTTCTTTTTGGCCCAATCTGAAGATCTCTGTGGTGCTAAGATACAAATGAATTGATTAAAAACTTAGTACTTTTGATCTATTTGAATAATTTATTACATATTTAAATGATGCATTAAATATTTAAATAATGCATTAAACACACAATGCTTTTGTTAACTGACATTCCAAATAAACTCTAAAATGATACACTATTAACAAATAGTACCAGCAAAATATTATGTTTACAAGTGAAAACCAGAGATAATGGAAAAACTATTTGTTAAGAATAACAAAATGGGGCTGGGGATATAGCTCAGTGGAATAAGTACTTGTCTAGCAAGTGCAGGGTCCTGAGTTCGATCCCCAGTACCACAAAAAAAAAAAAAAAAGAATAACAAAATGATTGTTTTCCCTGAGAATCTATAATATCTGAAATTTTTCAATTTTTCATCACTTCAACTACTACTTTATAAAAGTCAGGCCCCACAGTTAAATTTTAGGAGTTTTCAAAACTAAAAGTCTCCATTAGAAATTACTATTTCCTGAGTCTTCTACAGTCCACTGATTCCTACATATACATCCAAAACCTGAGGAGAAAATATGCAGAGAAACTTTAGTATTTCCTTGAAACTTTAGTACTTCCTTGAATCAAAGAAAATCTTAAAATCACTGACATTCAGCCATAGGACTAAGTGCAAAATCTTGTAAAATCCAAAATTAACTGTGTTCTGTCAAATAAGCTATTCTAAACTAAAAGATTTCAGATTTCAGAAAATTCTAAGTCAGTGCATAGTAACTAAAAATTAATCTCATGTGGTCAAAAACTATTACTACTTTAAGAAAGGCAACCTTCTACCCTAAAATCAATTCCTCAAACATAGAAATACACTTGAAATGCTGAGATTCTTGGACAGAATTTTGAAGTTAACGTGACCCCTTATGTGCGAGGAGACTAGTGAAATAGTAATAGCTAATCAGAGTATAGACTGAGAGCAATGACAACCAGGCTCCTCACTATTGAAAGTCAGTAGGTACAAATACAGAACAAGGAAAGACGTACTCAAAAGAAAACAGGTATCCTGCCGGGCACTGTGACACAAACCTATAATCCCAGCACTCAGGAGGCTGAGGCAGGAGGACTGCTGCAAGTTCAAGAAGGTCAGCATGGGCTACACACTGAGTTCAAGGCCAGCCTAAAATACACAGCAAGACTAGAGTCTCAAAAAAAAAAAAAAATCCCAAACAAGTAGTTGATGACACACCCCAAATTCCCAGCTTTGTCCACTCAGAGGATTCAGAGTAGCAATTAGTAAATTTTGTTTTCAAACTGCCAGTCTCAGCTCAAAGGAACCATATTCCTTGGAGAAATGCCTAATTCCAGTCTGGTGGTAAAGTACAAGAGAAGACTGAGTGTCTCTTGGCATCACTGTCAAAAGAATAATGTGGATGTGTCAAAAGGTTATATGTGACACCTTAAAGGGGAGGCTAACACATAAGCCTTTGGGCACTCCAGTGAATCATGAATGAATTCCAGGCCCCTGAAAGGGAAATCCAGGTGTCCATCCCAATAAAACTTCAACAAGGAATATGGGTGATGGTATCGGGTATGTTCCATTGTCATGGATCACCTACATCTGCGAATGACTACTGACTAACAGTACACAAGAAATACCTATGGGGGGCAGTCTCTGGCTGTTCTAGATAAAGACTAAGACAATTCCAACAAGGTTGACAGGTCATGGATTTGACATACAGCTAGATCTAATTTGTCAGATGTACTGACACTGTCAACATTACGTAAATAGGTCAGAGGGCACATCAAAAGCTCACAAAATAGTTTCAGAAATCATTTTTTAAGTTCTGGCATTCAGAAATTATCTTCTGACAAAATAAAGTGATCAGATTATGTCCTAGTTAACCGAAAGCTGAAATTTCAAGCACGTCATGTGTAACTGTTCTATTACTCTTCCTAGCCATAACTGACAAGCCAAAGAGCAGGGCATGGTGGTGCAGCCTGTAATCCCAGCACTCGGGAGACTGAAGCAGGAGAATCATTGAGAGTTCAAGCCCAGCCTGGGCTACAAAGTGAGCTCAAGGCCAGCCTGAACTGCATATTGAGACCCTGTCTCAAAAAGACGGAGGGGGGGGTGTGTGTTAAAAAGCCACACAAATACACAAAGGATTCTGAAAGCATTTGAACTATGTTTTAGAAATCATAATCTGTATCTTTCTAGTGGGAAATTATTTTTTAAGTAAAAAAAAATCTCAGCATCAATTTCCATTTTTATTGATGGCAATCATTTTATCTTTAAGAACATAAAAACAGGTGGATATATTTCAAGCAATCAATTACTAGATCGTAACTCATAATTTGAGGTATTTACTACAAATGCAACCATGAAATGTATTTTTTCAAACCAAGTTATTACAATCTCAACAGACCAAACTTAATGAACATGGTAAAAACTCATTTAATTTGGCAGGGCATGGTGGCACACCACTGTAATCCCAGCACTCAGGGAAGAGTCTGAGGCAGGAGAATAGAGGCCAACCTGAGCTACAAAGCAAGACCCTGTTCTCAACAAACCAAACAACTCAGTTGATTTTTTTTTTTTTTTGCTGTGCACTTCAGGCTGGCCTTGAGTTCACCAGCTCAGGCTGGCCTCAAACTCGCAATGATCCTCCTGCCTCAGCCTCCAGAGTGCTAGGATTACAGGCATGCACCACCACACCCAGCTCAATTGATTCTTAAAAAGACATTTTAACTTTCCTGTAAAAATCATAACCAATTAACTAATTTCATGATTTCCTTTTCAATGTTGATTCAATTATTATTTTCAAATCAGATTTCCAAATAGGAGTATTTCTTGAAAGAACGTATTAAGGGCCAGAGATATGATATAGCTCAGCGGCACAAGCACCTGCCTGGCAAGCGCAAGGTCCTGAGTTCTATTCCCAATACCAAAAAAAAGATTTGGGATCAGAGATATTGCTCAGTGGCATAAGCGTCTGCCTGGCAAGCATAAGGTCCAGAGTTCAATTCCCAGTACCATAAATAAAATAAATTAAATAAATAAATAAATTTTTAAAAATGAGAATGTATTAAGTGTCTTGTTCAGGTAGTCTCTCTTATCACAAGGAGTGAGAATGATTATCGAGGTAATCCATATAATGAAGACATTTTACTATTTGTTGTAAAAAGGAAAGATGTGGAGAAGGGGAGAGAGGGGACTTTCCTGAACAATCATTTGGTAGTATTGTATGTATGAAATGTAAGATGAAGAAATAGAAAATACTCACATTTAACTTTGGGCTGGTATTTAGTATTATATGGTGAAAAATCAATACAATCGGCTATCACAGTAATAATATGGATGGTCCTGTCCAGGAACAGCAAATTCTAGGGAAGAGTAGTAGCATGATTAGAAACTTTAAACTATGATCACAGTATTCAAAAAGAGTACACAACAAGAAATAGAGCTGTTAACTTCTACAAATATTGTAAAACCACATTCCATAGCTTTTCCCATATAAAGTAAAACTATATGGCCATACATATTTTCCAGTTAAGTGCTATGTGCCACATACTATAAATTTAAGTTCCTCACATTCAGGAAAAAGCTTATCCTTATGATGCCTATAAAAGCTGACCATATCATTCACTGGAATGATCCAATGTTAGAACTATGTCTGAGAAAAGGAGGATCTTGGCAGGGGTGGACAGAACACTAGACTGCCCTTCAATACTGGAAACTGTAACAGATGAAATGCTACAAAATGCTGTGAAATACATAAAGGCTGAAATGCAAGTAAAATGTGCTATACACATGAAGAGCGATATTTAAAAATGTTTTATTGCCAGGTGTGACAGCACAAGCCTGTAATATCCCAGCACTCAAGAGGCTGAGGTGAGGTAGGAGGATCGTTGCAAGTTCAAGACCAGCCTGGGATACAAACGCCAAACGGACCTAAAATCCCTAATCGCATACTCGTCTGTCAGCCATACAGCCCTAGTAATCGTAGCCATCCTCATCCAAACACCATGAAGCTGTATAGGAGCAACCGCCCTAATAACTGCTCACGGACTTACAGCATCATTACTATTTTGCCTAGCAAACTCAAACTACGAACGAATTCACAGTCGAACTGTAATATTAGCTCGAGGCGTACAAATAGTCCTGCCCCTATATCTATATAATGAATT
>PVLD010024580.1:0-25224 GCA_004027595.1 Dinomys branickii
TGCGTTTTGTTCCTCTGTTTTCCCATTTTTGGGTATCAGATTCAAACTGTGGAGCTATAAATTCCCCAGGCAGTTCAGCAGGCAAAGGTCTGCTGCAGAGGCTGCTCCAATGATTCCTTCTCTTTCGGAGAATGTCCCTTAAGCTGTCTGCTGAGATTTCCGCTTCTACTCCCTATCCCAAGACCTGGCCGGGGCGAATAAACAGCTTGCCACCCCAGGATTCTTGCAGATAGGCCACTCAGGTGTTCCTCCCTGGATGGAGCTCCTTCCCCCCGCACAAAACCCGTTGGGGCACCTAAGTAGGTCTTCCCATCCGGGAGATCCCGCAGTCCTTAAAGCTGCTTTGATGTCTCTCGCTAGGCTGAGCTTCTTCCCGATTCAGGAAAAACTGGTTAGAGCGCGCACTTAACTCACCCTGTGATAGTGCAGACAGGAGTGCCGTTCAGGTGTTTTTCCCTGGATGGAGCTTTTCCCCGACTCAGAAATCCCGCTGGCCGGTTGCTGTTGCTCCAGTTCGCGCAGTGTTGGCTGCGGGGGTGGGGTTCTGAGCGGGATCCCGGAGCGCTGCCCGGTTTGGCACAGTTTGTCCGAGTAGCGCGTTCTCTGTCGGGTTCAGGAGCTGAAGCCGTTCTTCCCTCCACACTCGCTCTCTCGGCTGGTCGTCTTCTTCCCGGAAGTCCTCATTTCTGTCTTCATATTGCTATATTTCATTGTTTGGGTGGTAATCCTCTGGGAGGTTCTCTCTCTGCTGCCTACCCGGTCGCCATCTTCCCGGAAGTAAGTTCTATATCCTTTAAATTCAGCTTTGGAAATTCTATGTATCTAATAATCTGTCCATTTCTCCTGCAATTTCCATCTTTAGAATTCAAGTTTTCAAAGTAGTTATAGATGATCTTGATTCCTACAGGGTCCATTGTGATTTCACCCATTTCATTCCCAATTGCATGAATTTGAGTCTTTTCTTTCCCTTTTTTGATAACGTTGGATACGGGGTTGTTGATTTTATTTACTCTTTCAAAGAACCATCTCTTTGATTCATTGATTCTTTGTATTGTTTTTGATTTTACTCTTCCATGTGTTAATTTCTGCTCATATCTTTATAATTTCTTCCCTTATATGAGCTTGTGCCTTAGCCTGTACTTCTTCTTCTAGAAATTTGAGGTTCAATATTAAGTTGTTTATTTATACTTGCCCTATTTTCCTGATATGGGTATTCACTGCTTTAAAGTTCTCTCTTAGGACTGCTTTCATTGTGTCTCAGAAGTTCTGATATGTTGTATTGTCATTATCATTCAATTGTAGAAACTGTCTAATTTCTTCTTTTAATTCGTTTGTGACTCATTGGTTGTTCAGGAGGGTGCTATCTAATTTCCATGCGTTTATGAGCCTCTTGTGGTTTCTTTTGTCATTAATTTCCAATTTCATTGCACTATGGTCTGATAATATGCGTGGGATAATTTCAGTTTATTTGCATTTACTTAAGCATGTTCCATAGTCTAATATGTGGTCTATTTTGGAGAATGTCCCGTGTGCAGCTGAGAAGAATGTGTATTCTGATGTTGTGGAGTGCAACACTCTGTAGACATCTACTAAGTCCATTTGTTCAAAAATTTAGTTCAGTTCTGTTATTTCATTGTTGATTTTTTGTCCAGTTGATCTGTCTTTTGTGACAGTGTGGCATTGAAATTCTTCAAATACAATTGTATTTGGCTTCCTGCAATATAGCTCCATAACCGACATTTAGTTTTGAATCCAAGTAATTGTTAGTATACACATACACAAACATTTTTTAAATTTTAAAAATTTCTAATTTTCAACTTCAGGTACACAAATGTGTTAGTGATAGTATTATATTTAAGCTAAGAATACCCTTCAACAAATCTTCAAGGTGAGATTCATTCAGCAAAAGTACTCTTTTTCAGCTTGTGAACTCTTGACATCTCTCTGCCTTTGACTGTCACTTCATATTGATATGAGCGCCACAGCCCTGTCTGGCCCATGCTTCACTGTAAGCAGAAACCAGACAGGCTCTGGTCATTCACGTTTGGTTGGAGTCACCACTCACCCTCAGCTTTCAATGTGCAAGGCAGAGCCACAGCCACAAAGGGTCTCACTGGGAGCAGTGTGTGCTGTTTGAATCTCAGGGCTTCCTGTAGAATTCATGCTCTTTATGGCCTTCACACATCTCTTACACTGTAGCCAGGCCCTGAGAGTACGCATACAATCTTCACTTATTGCCCTCCCTCTGAAATCTTCACTTAGCACCTCCAGTAACTCATCTGCAGTAGTTTGATTTGGAAATTTGACTGTGGAACCACTAACTTCCCTCCACCCATTTCTCTCTGGGGATTGTAATCAGTGCTACTAACAGAACTCCTGCGTTCAGTTCCATTGATTAACATGTAATCATCTGACTTTGCCTGCTGTTAGATGAAATGTTGTCCACGTGTATGCCAAACCATTCTTCCATGGTGATGCTTTTTTGGTTTTTTCTTTCGGTGGTGCCAACTAGACTGTGGACACTTTCCACACAGACAGATAACATGAGCAGTTTTCCAGTAGTGTGACATTTAGCTCTGACAGTTCATTTCCTGACTTTGTAAACAGCATTCTGGTATTATTATTACCAGTCTCATGAGAATCGTATTTCTTACTTCACACACAGATGCTTAAGGATGATTGCACTTTCTTTCATTTGTTTACCATACAAAAGTGACATGGCTCCATGTAAAACTGTGTGGAGTGTTGACTGAATGGGTGTAATTGTTTTTTTTTTTTTTTGAGACAGGGTCTCCCTGTGCAGTTCAGGCTGGCCTTGAGCTTGGGAAGTTCTGAAAATATACATGCCTATTAATAAACCACAGAACTCTTTCCATCAGTTAGAAGACTCTAGGTCAGTATAGGCTGTTCTTAAGACTTGAAGGACGGGTTTCACTGAGACAGATCCTCCTCTGTACTCTAAAGGAAATGTCAAGCCTGTTCTGCTTCAGTTTCCTTTCCAGTCTGATCATCCACTGATGAAGAGTCAGTCTTAGCTCTTGAGATTGCCCATTCGCACCTTCTCAGCTGAGAATGACTATGAGCATGTTGTTTTAATAGCTCACCATGATCTTTCTCTGACTTTTACTTCTGATCTTTTTCAGCCACTTCCCACTTTCCTTTTCTGGAGGCATATAAGATTAGAGAGAAGAGCACTTTAAACTGTTCCAACCTTTTCCTCCTATCCAATAACTAAGTTAAGCACATAGAAAATGAGTATTTGCTAAAGCTAAAGATAGGGAAGTCACCTTAGATGAGGGAAAGTTCTGCCATTACCTCACAGGAGTTTGGACTAGGCAAGGCAAACAGATGGCCCAGTCTCCCTCTCCCTAATGAGTTAACTGTCCAAAAGTGAACATAAAACCCCCTGGCTAGGGACTTTCCTCTATGGTAAATGATTGTTGTCACTCTAAGCTTCCAGGCTTTGTAAAGTCTCACAAGGGTCACTTTGTGGACGTCAGGTCTCCTCCTTATGCATGGGATACCACCTTAAGGAGAGAGGCCTAGTAATCACCACCTCTCTATAGGTCCCAAGACAAGCAGGTGGAAAATCTATTGGATCTCATCATCATGCAAATTTCACTAACTTCACCACTAGGCCATACCCTTGCTTGGTGGAACAGGTCTGAGCCTGACAATTTAAAACAGAAACAGATTATCTAATATTGCAGTACAGTGTGGGAATGGGATGGCACTCTAGATTATGAGAGTATTGTGCATTTACAGCATTTCTGCTTGAAACATGAAAGGTGGAGTGAAATCCCTTAATGACAAAGGGAAAAAAAAACATGCCCCAAACTCTGAGCTTGTGTTCTCTTAAACTGAGGAATGAATTCTAGGAATAACAGAGGTTAAGAATAGGAAGAATTCATCAAAAGAAAGAAAAGCTTCTGTCTAACAGACAGAAGGGAGCTTGGAAAGTGGGTTGCCCACAGACTATACTTCTCAAGGGTGTTTTATTGAGCAAACCCACCAGGTAAGGCAGGTTCAAGGTCGGACAAATTATAGCGAACTAATAAGATTGCAAGTATAGTCACTCAGGTAGTATTGGTCCAAGTCATAAGGTGGGTGTGAGGTGGGACAAAACTATGGTGAACAAGTAAGATTACAACAAGTGTAATCCCTTAGATAATATTGATTGAATCGTGATCAAACTGGGAAGCAAGTCACATAGCAATCACACATGGGCTGGACAAGGACTTTCCTGGAAGGGGTGGATTAAGGAGGTTTGGTCCTCTACCACAAGGTGACTGTTGACTACTTAGAATATTAATCACTGCTGTTAATCCCAAGGATAAGTAGATGGGTGTATCCTCTTTTTTTGAAGCCTGGCCTTCAGTGACTATGCCTCTAGGCACATTTGTCTCTGCACTGACCTTCCAGGGCCCAGCCCTGTCTGATTGCCTATATTTCCAAATAACTTAGCCATTTGTAATATTATGACCAGGATTTCACAGCTCTTTATCAAAGAGAATGATCAAAAATTATAGTACTTAGTAAGGCTCTGAGAAAGACAAAGATATTCTGAAAGACCCTGTTCTAAGACTCTCCCCCCCAATTTGTCTGTCAGGGGAATCTTGGTTTTGCCGATCTATTTAGGGAGGATTACCACACTAGAAGTTCATCTCAACCTCTCTCCTATAATCCTCAGACCAATAAATCAGACCCAGCCCCTCCAAGTGACCAGGGATTCCATTAGAGTCTAGTGTCTCAGAGGAACTCAGCATTCCTTAGCTCCCTTGGTAGCCTGCTCCGGCAGCCCTAGTCCCACTGGGAACACAAACAGCTTTAAGCCCCACAGGTTGAGCCCAAAGTGGTGCTTCCTGCTACTCTGGCTCACAACTTGTCCTGCCCATAATAGAAGTCCCAGGGAAGGATGGAAGTACTCGAATGCCAGTTCCTTTTTCAGTGCAGATGTTCAGCTGTGCAAGGAATGATTGGGCCAATGACCCAAAGACCCTAGTAAGTTTGCAGATGGGTTTCACACTTTGGCTCTTGCTTCTGATTTTTTTTTTTCTTGCTTCTGATTTATCATGGGGAGATGTCCAATACATCTTGGCCACTTACAGTACCCCAGATAAACATCAAAGAATCCTACGAGGCTAGGAACTATGCAGATGAACAATATGCCTTGAAAAGGGAAGGAAACCACCCTGGAGAGGCTATTCTCTCCTCAACAGAGCCAAACTGGGACCATAATACTTATCATGGGTAGAAAGATCCATCTTCTAGGGAGGGGGAGGTACTAATGGGACAACATTTCATCTGTCAGTGAGTGCCAGTTATTTGGCATAAGCTACCAAAACTCCAAATGGGGCTTTGGACATGTATAAGCCAACTGATGGACACGGCCTTTTCTGTGTTGAATAATTGGGATGCAAAGGAGATACAAAGGATAAAGGCTAAGATTATAGTTGTTGCAGCTTATAATGCTTTAAAAACATGTCATCTAAAAAGAAAAAACCCAGAAACAATTGAGGAAAGAGTTCCTGTTTCAGGTGTAGTGCTGGATCCCAGGCATGACATTGCACTGAACTAATGTACCTGACTATTAGGCACTGGAGGTTTGACAGTCCCTGCTCCCACAGAAGGGCTAAGCCACCGAACCCTACTGTTCTGCCCTGGCAACTGAAGAGGCCCAGGGAAACCTGCAAAGCCCCTGATCACAGACATCGCCATCTCCCCGAGGAACCCTGGGTAATCTTGGATGTCACGGGTGAGCCAATTCAACTGCTTACAGTTACAGGGGAAGCTCATTTTGTTTTGATTTCATTCTCTGGAAAACTCCTCTAAGTCTATAGCCATAGTTGGGATTGAAGAGTCCCCTAGTTGGGATTCTTTACTCCTGCTCTGACGTGAAACTTTGAAGATCAGATGTTTAACCATGAGCTTCTAATTGTCTCACAGTGTCCTACTCTCTTGCTAGGAAGAGACTTATTAACAAAATTGGGGACAATTCTCAAATTCTGGCTAAGGCTAAAATGGATTTTACTTGCTAGGACTATACCAGGTCTCCCTAACCAAATTAGCCAACAGGTAAATCCTGCTACATGGTATAAGGGAATACCTGGCAGGAAAATTCAGCTATGCCAGTAATTGTTAGACTCAGCCTAGAGGCATTCCATCTTCCTGGACAGGTCATAAGCATGCACTGTAAAGGACACCATAGAGGGCCGGTGATATAGCTCAGTGGCACTGCACCTGCCTGGCAAGTGCAAGGTCCTGAGTTCAATTCCCGGTACCCCCACCGAAAAAAAAGGATACCAGAGAGACATGTCTGAGATCTCCTTGGGAAATTAAAAGGCCAATAGGGAAGGAGAAAGGGCAGCCCTATAGTCCCTTAAGACTTACTCAAAATTCATGAGGGACCATTAAAACTATTCTATATTCCCAGGAAGATAAATGGGCCTTGGGACAAGAAGGAATTAAAAGGGGACTCTGGTGGTATTTAGGAAACAAACGGGTGCTTTCCCAAGGAATACAGTAGAAGGTTATAAAAAAAAACACTTCATGGATTCTTCCGTATGGGAAAAGAAGCTACACTGGAAATGGTCACTTGAATTTTCACAGGATTAGGACTAGCAACAACCACCAAACAGGTCCACAGAGCTTGCCCACTCTGTACCTACAAAATCTGGGCAAGCCTGAACTTCCTCCTGTATGAGAGCCTGTGCAGAGGAGAGGGACACACCCTAGGGAGGACTGGCAATTACACTTTACCCACATGCCACATGTAGTGGATTTAAATGGATATTGGTCCTAAGTGACCTTTCCAGGCTGGATTGGGGCCTTCCCTACCTGTTCAGAAAAGGCTACAGAGGTAGTCAAGGTGGTACTTAAAAGAAATTATCCCCAGATTTGGATTGTCTCAATCTTTCTAGAATGACAGTGGACCTTCTTTTACAACCCAAATAACTCAGGGAGTGGCAGAGGCTTTAGGAATAAAGTACCACTTCTATTCCACTTGGTGGCCTCAGTCCTCTGGAAAGATAGAGCCAACTACACCCTAAAGTGAGCTCTGGCCAAACTTTGCCAAGAGAGACCTGAGTCCTGGCTCTGATCTCTACCCATAGCACTCATGAGGGTTTGTAACATGACCAAAACTGGGCTAAATTTGAGCTCATTTGAGATGTTTCATGGAGGCCATTTCTGTCCTCTGTTATGATAGCAGATTGAGAGACTATGAGATTCTTACACTATCTCATCAATCTGGGCCATGTACAACAGGCCATCTACATGTGAACAGAGTCCTGGTGGCTCCTGGCCCAGGGGGACCACCTAGCATCCACCCTGGTGACCAAGTGCTTGTGAAAACCTGGACAGAGGGAACACCAGCAGACCAGTTAAGGCCAAAATGGAAAGGCCCCTTTTCAGTGATCCTTACAACACCCACTACAGTCAAGTTGGCAGAAACAGATAGAAACAGATGTTAGATTGATCTTTCTAGATCAAAGCTAGTCCCACTGAACTGCCTAAAGAACATGATCACCCAAAAGAAAAACATTACTCCTGCTAACCTCTGGGGAACTGGAAAGTTCTCTTTAGAAAGCAAATCTCCAGTGCTGCTACTGATAAGTAAACAACACCTTGCTAAGGCCATGGCTCTCAGACTCTTGATAATTTATCTGACATGCCTCTCTAACATACATTCTTCTCTATAGAAAGCATGGAAGTCTGATCTGCTCCTCACAGCTCTGCTAATTGTAGTTTCTTTCTCCCATCACACAGGGAGCTTGGAGATCATTAACTCTTTTTTTTTTTGTACTCTACACGATCAGAGAAACTTCTCTAGTAACATACTATAGAAATGATCCCTGAAAGTATAGCCTTCATTAACTCTTTTCTCATTGTTTTCTGATAGGTTTTTCTTTGCTCAACCCAGCCACGAGCCATAACACCTCAAGCTAGTTGGAGAGTATATAATCCCTAGTAGGTGGGGTTTACAGCCCCTTCCAGCTTTTAAAGAAGCTATAGAAGACAGAGACCTCCACTCCCTCTGCACCCCATAAAGATTTATTGGGATTTGTGTGTTTTGGGGCAAATGAGATAGGAGATTAGGGCATGGCAGAGCTGGTTGGGGAAAACAAGCAGGACCTGTCAATTACAAGATCCCAGGACAGGGCCAAATAGTTCTCAGGATCCCATATGTGGAACTTCTTGAGCACGCCCACAAGATGTAGATGGCATAAAAGAAGACCAGCCATCATGGAGCGCCACTACTGTGCATGAGTTTCTGTGATAGTCTGTGCTGCATTTCTCAGGTGTGGCATGTGCTTTCATGTTTTTACCCTCTTTTGCTCTTTGTTTGGCCCAAGTTCACTCTCTAGCGCTGGTTTCTTCCGTACCCATTCACCCATACTTTTCAAATAAACTTGTGGTACCATTTTTGGCTTGTCTCATTCAATTCTCTGTTCACAGCAAGAAGAACCTGGAATACTTTTGATTGGTGAGCCATTTCTAAAAGAACTACCTGATAACACCCAGGCTAGCTGAGAACTTGAAGTGATTCTCCTGCCTCAGCTTCTTCAGCCCCAGGATTATAGGCATGTACTGCCACACCCAACAAGAGTGAAAATATTTTCAGTTCTCTCTTTTTTTTTTTTTTTTTGAGATAGGGTCTCACTATGTAGTTCACACTGGCCTTGAACTCCCTATGTAACCTAGGCTGGCCTCAAACTTGTAGCAATCCTCCTGCCTCAGCCTCTGGATTTGGGTTTATTCTGTGTTCTAGGTTCTGACAGGTATATAATATCATGGACCCACCACTAGAGTTTCAAAGAGATTAACTTTCCCTGTCTTAAAAATTTTGTGCATATCTCCTCTTCATCTCATCCCTCCACAGTTACTTTTTATTCCTATTTCTATTATTTTGCTTTTTCTAGAAGTCCAAATTATCATGCTTTAAAATTAAAAATATTTATTAGTACATGTTTGCAGATCTAATGATCACATTCATGGGGAATCAGCACATATCCATAATACATCTCAGGTCTTTCCCCCCTCCCCACCCCTTTCTTTTGCCAGGATCAGATTCATTTATTTATAAGTCCTTATAAAGTTAATTATTGTATATACAGATTAGCACCCCAAAATCCATGTAAAACATAAAACAATTATACTAAGTCAGGGCACACTTTTAGATACATTGGCCATGCTGGATTAAATAACTATTTTTCTGTCTTTTTTCTGATTGTCTCTTATTTTGCACTTCATATATCAAATTTTGCCTATAAGAGAAACCATGTGAAGCAGGGCATGGTGGTGCACACCTGTAATCCCAGTACTAGGGAGGCTGAGACAGGAGGATCATTGCAAGTTCAAGACTATCCTGGGCTACAAAGTGAGCTCAAGGCCAGCCTGAACTGCATAGCAAGACCTTGTCTCCAAAAGAAAAAACAACAACAACAAAAGAGAAACCATGTGACATTTGTGTCTGGTTTACTTAGCTTTATGGTCTTAAAGAACATCCATTTTTCTACAAATAACTCAGGTTTATTCTTTATCGCTAAATAGTACTTTGGGTATAAATACCATGCTTTTTTTTAATCCATTCAGCTGTTGTTGGCTATATAGGCTGCTTCCAAGATTTAGCTGTTATGAATTGTACTGCTACAGACATGGGTATGCATATATTACTGTGGAAACTAATTTATCATGCTTTTTGATGTTTAAATAAAAATTTACCAGCAAACTCAAGATTACCTACATTTTTCATATGTTATTTTGTAGAGGTATTATATTTTACATGTAGGTCTACAGTCTATTTTGAGTTTATTTTTGCGAACAATGTAAGATCCGTAGTGGATTTTTTTTTTTTTTTTGTAGGTAGATCTTGGTTTTCAGCACCATTGTTTAAATGACGGTCCTTTCTTCATTGGATTGACTTTCTCTGTCACATACTAGATGATTAGATTTGTGTGAGTTGATTTTTGGGATATCTGTCCTGTTCCATCACAGGATGGAGAGTATGCCTTGCAGGGAGACCATACGTGGTTTAGATGGTGACTTTTCTTTGATCTCTTGACTGTCTGATCTTTGGGTCAGGAGAGATGTTTCAACCAGTTATTGCAATTTTCAGACCAAAGCAGGTCCTACCGTTGCCTCTTCATACCTACACATGGTATTTTACACTTTAGGAAGGTAACTTCTCCCCCACTGGCCTAGCCTCATCCCGGTTTCTCAGGCCTTGTGCCATAGGCAAAGCTGTACTCCACAGCTGTGCTCCACTTTGAAGTTGAGAAACGAAATGATGAGATTCTCCCAAGTTCCCCAAGGTCAGCCAGTCACTGGGCAAAGAATCAACTTCACATCTTTCCAGAAACCTCCATTCTGATCTCTCACTTGAAAGCCAGGACACAAACACACATACACACACACACACACACACACACTCACATGCTGTTGTCTTAGTGTTTAAAAACCATAATCTACCTATGACAATGTTCCACTCTGCTGTCCAGAGGAAGTTCTGCGGTTTGGGGACCCCAGGCTAGGCAGGTAATTCAGCAGTCGTCAGGGGAGGTAGCGGAGCAGGCATAAGGGAAGTCCAAGGGCGATGCAGCTCCCACCACTGCCACTAGCCCCACCAGACCCACCAGACCCCGTCAAGAGGTCAAGTTTCAGGGCTTCCTCCTCCCAGGACAGGCTGTACTTCTGGCTAAAGGCTTTGTGCAGGCGTGGCAAACCTTGAAGGAGCTGACAGTGGGCAGCAAGCCCTGTCTCTACCACGCATTCCTTCATAATCTGTTCTGCTCAAGAAGAGATACTAGGGAGGCAGAGGCAGGAGGCTGGCAGTACAAGGCCAGCCTGGGCAAATTGGTGAGATCCTGTCCCCCCACTCCTCCGTCCCCCACCCGTCCTCCCAATAAGGCCAAGGCTGAAGCTCCTCGGTAATGAAGGGGGAATTAAAATTTTAAATAAAGACCTGCCAAGAAAGCCCGCGGAAACCAGGCTGACATGTCCCACCGGCCTAATAACAGAACACTTTTTCCTTTATGTAAATCCCTGTCTTTGTTGCCTTTGTATAACCGATGGCCTTACAATGTAGCTTAAAATGTAACAGGGCATTTCTTCCTTCGCACAGCCCTTGCTTTGTATAACTGATAGCCTTATGATGTAACCTGAAATGCTTAAACTCCTTCAGCAACCCATGATGTCGCCCAACCCTCCAATCATATGCCCCTAATCTGCCTTTGTACCGCCCAGCTCACATTCCTTTAAAAGCCCTGAAGCCAGGCTGGGTGGGGCTCTGATTCTTGGAGAGATCCTAGTCAGGAGACCACCAGATAATAAACTGCCTCCTCACCTTGTCGGCGCCGTTCTTCCCGTGTTAGGTCTGTTTTCTGCAACAGTGAAGCATGCCGGGTTCCAGCGACAGCACTGGGGGAAAAGCGGGCGGGGTGGGAACGACAGGGCAACAGGGCTTCCACCAGCTCCCCAACCCAAACCCCAGCCCGCCCCTCCAGGCTCCATCCGCTTTGCCTCCACAGCCGCCGCTTGGCCAGGCACTGGGCACACACAGGGACCTGAGCAACCTAAACGAGGACAATTCCTGGACAAGACAGGGAATTCCGGGTCCTTAGTCCCCAGAAATTAGTCTAAAGTGGGATGAGCCACATCTCTTCTCCGGACTCCTAGAGCCTGATGGCTGGAGTGCAGGAGTCAGCCCGAGGCGGAGGGCGGGTGGGCACCCTTCAGGCACTGCAGCCAAGAAGCAAGCGAGTCCAGGGAGATACGCACAGAGGAGAAATTGCTGAAGGCAAGGCTCTCGATTTCTTACAGAACGGGACCTTCTCACAGTTAACATAGAATAAAGCAACGCGGCTTAACAGTCCCACCAGTGCAGAGAATGGTTACACTGGCGGCCTTCCCGCAGCGGTCGCGCACGGGCTTCCGGCCGCCGTGGGGCTCGCGCCGGTTCCCGATCCTCCCCTGGGCCGAATCCTCGCGCGTGGATCGGGTGGCTCGGCGCCGGGCAGGGACCCGCACGAGTCGGCCGGGCGACGGCGGTCGGCGGAGGGAGGCGGCGGCGAGGCGGGGACGCGGCCGGCCGGGCCTGACGCAGCGGCGGAGGCGCCGAGAGGCACCGCAGGGCCCGGGCCGCGTCCCTCCCTCCCTGCCGCGCAGGGTGCGTGGCGCCGCGGGTCGCGGCTGGGCTTCGGCGGAGCCGGCGCTGGGGGCGCGCGAGCGCCGCGGGAGGGCGGAGGGCGCGGCGCGCGCGGGAGGCCGGGACCCGCCCCGGCGCACGTGTGGCCGCGGGCGCCGCCGAGCTGTCCGGGGGGCCGCGCCCGGGTCGGGCGGTGCGTGGCGAGGGTGCGCCCGGCCAGCCTGCGCCCGCCCCCCGCGCCGCGGTGCATGTTCGCCTCCTGCCGCTGTGTGCCGAGAGGCGGCGGGACCATGAAGATGATCCACTTTCGGAGCTCCAGCGTCAAATCGCTCAACCAGGAGATGAAATGCACCATCCGGCTGCTGGACGACTCGGAGATCTCCTGCCACATCCAGGTGGGGAGGCGCGGCGGGGCGGGGGCGGCGGAGCAGGGCTGGGAGCCTCCGCTGGGGGCTGCGCGGGCGGGGAGTCCAAGCGCAGAGGAGCTGGCCGGAAAGCCCTGCTCTGCCCAGAGAGGCGTGGGCCCGGCGGCGGGGCTCGGTCCCCGCAGGCTCCGCACTCACGTCCGCCAGCCCTGCCCCTGCTGGGACCCGCGCGCGTCTCGCTGCGCCCAGGGCTGGGGCGCCAGGCGGCTACCTGGGGACGCGGAGCGGGGAGACCCGTGGGCCGAGAGGGACACTGGCCTGTCGCCCGCTCATCCTCCTGCCTTCCTCCACGTGGAGAGGCAGGGCCAGCTCGGGCTCACGCATTTCTGCCTCCCGCGCCCAGGCTCCAGAGGCGCTCTCGGTTCGGGCACCCGTGAACCCACGCCGGCTGCCCTCTGCCCTGGCCCCTGCTACACCGAGGAGGCCAGCGGCTAAGTTTCCCCAGCGTGAGAGAAACTGGTAGCCGAGGACTCCAGCCTCCGGGCATGGGATGTGCGCCGTGCTCAGCTGGAGCCACCACTAAAGGAGCGTGTGGAGTCTGAGCGTTTCCAGCGTTTCCGATGAGGAAGACGTCTGTGGGGCCAGCGGCTGGGGAATCCTGCAGGCACCTGGGGTCTGGAGACTAGAGCCCTTGGGAGTCCCCGCCCAAGCTAGGGAAGGCCAGTTGTTTGGGTGAAGGCAGGAGTGCGGGAACCCCGCTTCTCTAGTAGTAAGTGCTTTGGGCTCCAGAGCAAGTGTGTGCGGCAAGGATGTGTGTAAGCCCTCGTGCGCGCATGTATGTGCATTTGCAGTGTGTGTACAGGCAGGCAGGTGTGCACCCGTCTCCTGTGACCCCAAAGATGCCCCACTCAGCGAGCATAGTTCTGAAAGGTCACGTCAGGACTCTGCACAGTTAGCTTCTGACTTTAAAGTGTGTTTAATTATTTATTTCTGGGATATCCTCTCTTCACTGCAGTTCCAGGACTCTGTGTGTGTGTGTGTGTGTGTGTGTGGAGGGTCAGCAATAACTCAGCAGCAATAATCCGTCTCTAGTCCGTGATAGTCCTGCATAAAGGAAAGGTCTTTCCCTGTAGCCCCTCCCTCTTTTTCCTCTCTCTTTTTTAGAATTTTTGTTAGAGTTCATGAAACAGGGACTGTGCCACTCATTGTAAGCTGACAGCTGGACACGTTTCAAGTCAGGGAGGTGGTGCCCCATGATCTCCTTGGAAAGTAGGCTCCCGTGGAATTTTTTTTAGAGGATCTTGAATTTCATTTTGAGCTGAGCACCACTGGTGAACTTAATAATAAAGGGATTAGCAGGATAGGCAGTTTTTCTGCTGCCACCATGGCCACGCCAGAGTGCTTGGCTTTTATTGACCAGAGAGAGTGGTTTGTGCACTCAGCCATAAGGCCTCAAGTGGACCGAAGGGTGGTTTTAAGTCACGATGAACATGCAGAGAAAGAAAGACTAGAGGCACCAAGTCTGCCTGGTCTCCAGTGGAGTTGACATTCTCCTTCAAAACTAAACCTGCCTTAGAGTAGATAAGAAGTTCCCAAAGGACACATATTTGTCTGGTGTTCTGGGAAACAATACTTTGGGCTAATAACAGTTTGGAAAGTTTGAGTTATGGTCCCACAGATGCCTAAGGGGTTAAAATGGTACATTTCAAAATGCTGATTTGGGCATTGATGAAAGAAATTTATGGTACATATTTTTACATCTTTTTATCACCTCTCCCATAATGATTATCATTTAACCAATTAAAATGAACTCAAAGGTGCTATTTTTCATAATTTTGGGCTGTGTATTTCCCAGAGTATTCCAAACAAGGAATTCTGAAATTCTACTTTCAGGTATCAGGTTACAGAGATTTCCCATTTGCTTAGAGAACCAAAAGATTTTAAAAACATAACAAAAGCATCCAGGGTCACCAGCACTTGTTCTGGAAAAATTGATTTGTGTTTCTGCCTTTCTTTTTTTTGTTCCTTTTTTCCTTCCCTTTTACCTTTGTTCCTTCCTCTCTTCTCTTCCTCTTCCTCCTCCTTCGTGTTCTTCTTCTTTGACCTCCTCCCATCCTTCCTCCCAGAGAATCACTAGTGAAAGGATTGCATGGACGGCTTCGAGAGTTGTACAAGCCTCCCTCGTAGCCCACACCTTCCTCACTTACTCTGCAGGCTGTGGACACTCATCGGGTGCCCTGTACCCTCCTGGTACAAGGAGTGGAGCCTGTGAAGCCCAGAAGTGGGGAAATTCAGGCACACATCCTTGGGGTGCTTGTCTGTCTGCATTCCTAAGTAAGTGAGCATCCTAGACATTGAGAAATGGGCTGTTCAGATGGGTCTTGTCAGCAAGGTGCTGGAGGGAGGGTGGCTGCAGTGGTGGATGCAGGGCCGCTGGAAACCTTCAGGGCTGTTGTCTGAGACATATGAATAGCTCTCAGCCCCATTTATGAGCATCTTCTGTCACTGGCCCTTTATACCCAGTACAAGAAACCTCTGCCACAGACCTCTGAGGTAGGCATGGTTCCTGGAGCTCATGAATAAGAAAGCTAAGAAGCTGAGTGTGGCTTGTCCAAGGCTGCATCTCTGAAAAGAGATGAGCTGCTGACATTCAAATCTAGAGTTGTCGGGCAGCAGGGCCTGTGTATGTCTTTGACGTATGAACCCATTGTTAAAAGAGCAGAACTTGCAGTGAAACTTCTAGATACTGATGTAGATAAATATAATGTGGAGGGTTTGAACTGGGGACTGAAAGCCAGTTGGGATTCATGAGCTCAGTGGCAAGGTGGCTCCCCTTGCTAGTGTGCTCCAGGAAAATGTCCACAGTCAGGCAAGCGAGCTGGCACCCCAGGGGTGATTGGAATGCCCCTGTCCAGAGGCTGCTGGGGCCACTGTGGCATTTGGGGAATGTGGTGCTTGCCTTCAAGGGAGCCATACTCATCCATGCCCTGTTAGATTTTACACAATGTATTCACGTACTTTAGAAGGTGGAGTGTAGCAGATTCGTCAGATTCTCCTTATGCATCAGAAGATGAAGTCTGAACAAACCAGAAGCTGAGAGTCGGGCTCCGGCTTGGTGGTGAAGGGGTAGGCATGGAGAGGTGCTGTCCCTGTAGGTTGCAATCTACGAGATGGAGAGATCCAGTAGTATTTCTGCTGTTCCACCCCGTGGCTCCAAGAAGCTTTGCATTTACAGCTATGTGGATTATAGGAAGCAGCTTTTATAAGGCAACATCTTTTAAGTATTTATTTTCCAAATGATATTTTGGCAAAGAAAAGTTCCAAATACAGCATAACAGTGCAGCCTCCAGAACCTGGTGGCTGATTCCAGTCAGAATCATGGGCAACCCTGCCCGTATCTCTTCACAAGGGTTAGGGTGCTGTCTCATCTTATCACTGGTGTGTGAAGAGCTATGTGGGCTGAAAGAGCAATTCCAGATGGTCAGGGAGAAAAAGAGGAGACCAGGGCATCAGAAGAGGCCTGCAGAAGGCAAGGGGTTGCTCCATGCTTCTCCTGGCTTTGCTAATGGAGGCAACTCTCTAAGTCTGGCTCTTAGAGAGGGTGTGGTTTAGCCCTAAGTGCTTCTGTCAGTCTCGCTGCTTTGGTTAGCATGGAGTCCTAGTCATCTTCTATCAGGTTATTAGATACTGGCATGGTGATTCACAACTCTTTCCAGTGAGTTTGCCATTTTTAATACTGCCTTTTTGAGAACAATGTAGACTTTCCATATTATTCATTTTTTAGCAAACTCTGGTAAGCATAGCTGATGTCTTTGAAACTACTTGGAAATTTGTATTTGAACAGCAGTTGTACATAGGGCTTAGGACATAGTGGATAATCTTAGCATAGTGGTTGGCATGTAGTAGGCACAAAATAAATGTAGATGTAGATTAGATAATTTCCTTTCTTGACTGTTAAATTCATGAGAGCAGGAACATTTCATTGTTGATGCTATTCACTGAGTCCCTAATACTGAGGGTAGTACCTGGCATATAGTATGTGTTTCTTAACTCTAGTTAAATGAAAGAGAGCTGACCCACACAGTATCTCATTTAGCTCATTACTTATAAACACAAGACTAGCTCAGCAGCATTGGATTTGGAATCAGATGTGTGGCTTAGTTATATTACCACCTGGTTATGTGATGAATGAATCATTTCACATTTGTAAAATAAAAGATTTGAAATAGATGGATAGCTACAGTTTAGAGAAATGCTAGGGTTTAAGTATTCCTCAGAAAAATATATGTGAACAAAACATTGCTGTTGACCAAGTGGTTATATCCACTTTATCTCATGTGATTTTTGTAACTGCCCTGTATTATTTTTATTTTACTGATCTTATTGCATGCTATCTCATTCTTGTAGATGTGGAAAAGGAGATTTTCAGAGAGAATAAGCAATTTGAGTTATCTGGCCAATAAATGAATCAGAACCCAGGTCATTTGACTCAAAATCCAGAGCCCTTCTCTATAGCTTTGCTCTTGGGACCCATGGGTTCAGATGCATTCAGATACAAGTACGAAGCTAGCCAAGTTAACGTGGACTGAATGTTAAGGACATGTGTTGTCTTACCTAGCAGTAAGTGCAGAGACAGGGCAGCTACAGGGATGTTCTATAGCTCTGCATGGACCACGTGCTCTCCATCTTTTCATTCTGTCATCCTGCACTGTCACTGTAGTCACCACGGCTGAAGGGTGGCTGCAGGACTACACGTTGGGTACTACCACATCCAAATCAAGAGGAGGCATTTCTTCATAGATATTTTTTTAAACACTGAGGAACACCTTTCCTGGAGACCCTTGTCAGTCTTCCCATCAGATTCACTGACCAGGATTGGGTCACATTCCATCCCCCTAGATGCAAAAGCTCTAGGCATGTGTGTGAGCTGCTGGTGTCTCCCCTCTCTGTCATGGGAGGTGGGCTTTGCCATTATGGAAGGGTGGAAGAGTGTGTGTGTGTGTGTGTGTGTGTGTGTGTGTGTGTGTGTGTGTTGGCAAGGAGCAGCTGTCAGTCAGTCAAGTTGTAATGTCTTTCAGAATCTGTCACACTGGGTTGTAGTTATTTTTTACAATACACCTTTCAGAGGAGTTTAATAAGATGTTATCTAAGCTATGGCTTAATTTGAGAAAATATTTTTATGATCAGATTCCATAAGAAGAAAAATTATTAGATAACCATCTGTGGTTTGTCTTAAATATCAGTTCAGACCTTATTGAACTGGGGCATTCTGGGCTGCTCAGTGGCAGCTTATTGAGCAGGTGCAGCCGTGTACAGTGGGTTGGCTTTGTGCTTTCCACAGGGCTTACATTTTGGGCACTGTGTGCTTGGGTTTGAGCCCTGGCTGTGCCGTCAACTAGCTGGGTGACTTTGGGTAGCCACTTTCAATGTCTGAGCCGCAGTTCCCTCATCTATGAAGCGAGGATGGTAATAGCACAGATTGCACAGACCATCGAAAGGATTAAATGAAGAAATATATGTGAAGTGCTTAGGTACCTGGCCCATAGTAGGAGATGAGAGAACAGTGACTGCTGTGTTAGTATTATGTGGAGATACTTACAGTGAACCATAAGCAATGGAAAGGGTTTGACTTAGAATCTAATGACTTTAAGCCCAAATGCCGTCATTTTCTGATTGTGCAAGACCTTGAGCAAGTCACTGGGCCTCGTATTCTCCACTTGTAAAATGGGCATAATACCCCTTCAGTCATCAGCCTCCATTGGTCTTTGAGAAAGTGCATTTGCAAATGTGTTGTAAATGTTTGCATATCACCCAGTACAAATACCATTCTAATCAGTTTGATTGGAAAAGTGTGGCAAGTCCTTTTCTGTTGGGATGGAAGTTGGGTGACTTCATTACAAACATGTATGACTGCTAACTCTCGGGTCCCATCACTATCCTACCAGTGAAATCAAGTGAGGTGCAACTGACAACCACATCTTTTCTGTTAGAAAAGACAACCCAGACTTTTCTCTACAACGCTCATCCAGAATGTCACTCTGAGTCTAATGAACATCAGAATTGGCTTTAGCAATAAGGGCATTTACTGGCTTGTATATCCTAGAGTCCTGAACTAGACTTAGCTCAAACCCTGTGGCTCTGTTTCATTGGACTCCTGTCCCTTTTCCTACCTTTTGGGTAGCGTCATCCTCAGGATGGTAATGTAATGGTCCCATCCTGCCAGTTCTCATGTTTTCACAACATGTGTGGCGGGGAAGAGAGAAGCCATATCTGCCTCAGCATTGCAGGCAGAAGTCCGGGAGTCAGTCTGAGCAGACCTTTGGGGTCACATGCCATCCTGAGCTAGTGGCTGTGATCGGGAAGGGAAAGTGCAGGTTAGTGTAAGGCGACCAGAATGGGCCCAGGGCCTCTCGGTGAATGCCCGGGCCCTGCTGCTGTTGGTCTGCTACTGAAGTCAGGGATCTCTGTGGAAGAAAGCAGGGAAAGAGCTCTTAGGAAGATAACCCACTGGGGTCTGTTCTTTTTTCTTTTTTTCTTAATGAATTAATTTTATTGGTACATTTTAGGTATACATAGTGATCACGTTCATCCTGGGGAATTTGTACTTGTGCACGCTGTAACTTCCTTTCTTCCCGTTCCTCTACCCCTCCCCCGTTCAACCCCTCCTCCCTCTCCTTATTTACAAAAGCTTCCTTTCCATTTTTCCTTCTTTCCTCATTTTTCTTTTCCTTTCCTTCTTTCCTCCCTCCCCTCTCCCTATTTCCCCATCCCACTTGAACCTTCTCGTCCTATTTCACAATGTCTACTGTACATTTTGGTCCTTATTTACACTTAACCAACCCACTCTAATCTTTTCATGGGGTTGGGAAGGGTCAAAATGTTTTCAAAATAGTGCTAAGATGTTTTTGAAGAAAAGTTCCACTGAGATGCAACTCAGTCCATATCATGTACCTACTTACAGTATACCATTGACTGTACTCACTGGGTTGTGCAGCCGTCACCATAATCACTTTTAGGACATTGTTTTCATCTAAAAAGAAACTGTCACCTTTCAGCAGTCATCCCCAGTTTTCCACTAGATCACCTTGTTCTAGATAAGCACCCATGTATTTCTTGTCTCTACAAATTTGTCTACTCTGGGCGTGGGATAAAGGTGGAGTCAGAGTAGGGTGTTGCCTTTTGTGTAGGTCTCTTGTCCCTCAGTGCTGTTTTCAAAGTTCATCCATATTGTAGCATGGATCAGTACTTTGATTCTTTTTCTTGTTGCATAATCGTCCACTGCATGGATACATCACTTTATGTTTATTCATTTATCAGTTGATGAACACGTGGGTTGTTTCGAGTGTTGGGCTGTATGAGTAACACTGCTATGACTATTCCTGTAAAAGTTGCTGTATAGGTAACATGTGTCATTGCTCTTGAGTACACACCTTGGAGTGAGAGTACTGGGTCACATAATAACTTTATGTTTAATCTTTTGAATAACTATTGAACTGTTTTACAAGGCAGTTGTGCCTTTTTATATTTGCATCAGCAGTATGTATATGAGGGTTTCAGTTTTTGCTTGTCCTCTTCAAGATTTGTTATTGTCTGTCTGTTTGATTACTATCATCCTAAGAGGCCTTGAAGTGGCATCTCATGGTGATTTTGATTTCCCGGTTGCCATTAGTGTTTCCCTGATGGCCAGGATTACCAGTTTGTATATCTTTTTTGGACAGATGTCTATTCAGATTGTTTGCCCATTTTAAAATTGGATTGTCTTTTATTATGGAGTGAGTTTTAAGAATTTATATAATCAGTGATAGAGTTACTTTCCCATTCTCTGGGCTTTTTGCTTTTCTGATGCTTTTTAAAATTTTGATGAAATTATATATATGTTATATGAGATTATATATGAAAATGGTTTATATATATATATATATATATATAGAGAGAGAGAGAGAGAGAGAGAGAGAGAGAGAGAGGGAGAAAGAGAGACAGAGAGACAGAGAGAGAGAAGAGTGGGGGAGTGTTTTGCTGTTATAGTTAAGAAACTTTTGCCCAATCCAAGGTCATGAAGACTTATGGCTATGTTTTTTTCAGTGTCAAAATTTTTGCTCTTGCATTTAGGACTTTGATTCATTTTAAAAATCAACATGTAGTTCATATATGTAAAATTTGCCATTTAAAAGTATTCCATTTAGTGAATTTTACTATAATGACAAGATTGTACAACATCACCACTATCTAATTCCAGACCATTTTACCATCCCAGAGTACACCCGTGTGTATTAACTTCCACTCTGCAGTTTTGATCCATTTTTAGTTAAGTTTTTCAAACAGTGTGATGCGGGAGTCCAGGTTTATAGTCTGTATGTGGATATTCACTTGTCCCAGCACCCTCTGTGGAGAAAAATCTTTCTTTCATCATGGATTGTCTTGCCAGTCTCGTTGAGCACTGTCTACATCTTCCACTCACAATATGTCTCCAGGGCTGGGGGACGTGTGGTAGCACATGTGATAACCCAGCTCTGCTGAGGCTGACGCTAGAGGAATTTGCAACTTTTCACACTAAATTATTACTATTGATATTAGTATTTGAGATGAACTCTCTCAGAGTTGCCCAGGCTAACCTCAAACTCAGGGTCAACTGCACCACTGTGCTCAGCTCAAAATTATTTCCTGTTTTCTAGAATAGTTGTTTCCTGTAAGATATATCATTTATGTTAATGTATAATGGATTCATTGTTATTTTAAAATGGATTGACAATTGAGTATTTTGAAAATTTTCAGTAAATATTGATACATACAATCCATATAGACAAAAGTTCTGTAGGTTCTCATATAAAGGAGTTTTGAAGGCTACAAGCTGTGCATAGGTGACTGTGAATTTCCCAGACATCCTGGAAAATATTTAAAAAGTCATAAATAAATAGAACCCTTATACATCTTGAGTCCTGAATAAAACGAAATAGAACTTTTATACAGCTGAGTCTCTAGTTACACGTAACTGAAATGATGCTGATTAAATGAAAACACCAACTACATGTATATATTTGGAATTCTTTGTAGTAATCATACTCCTGTGTATGGAATGAGTCCCGATGACTACCTCTCCCAGCCAAGTTGAGATTGTTTTTCAACAGGACTTCCTGTGATGGCAGATTTGATGAGGTGCTGAAAGTCAGTGTGAGGATATGGGGCCCAGGGTTAGTGACAGCCTTCTGGTTCCTTGGTTTCCTGTGTCCTGACTTTTAGCAGCATTGCTGAGGAGCTGTGGCTGTAACCCAGCATGACCGAGTCATTGTGTGTAAGCCACCAGTGCCTAGAAGCTCCCAGAGGTATGAGGGGCCCAGCTGTTCTCACTTGCAAAGTGACCCCGAGAGGCAGTGACTCCGGAGGACAGTGCACAGTGCGTTCCAGTTTCAACCTAAGCTGTGGCACTCTTGTGTGGGTGACTTTCCCTGAAGGTGCTGCCTGGAAAGGAGGGGTCACTGTAGGAAACAATGTGAAGCTTATTCTAAAAAGGAAGAACATTTGTATGGATCAAGCCATCATGTTTTTCAAACATGAATGTAAAGTTTTGAAAATCAAATCTTACTCAGTGAGCATTTGTTCAGTATCTTCTATATAAGAAGCGCAGAGCTGGAAACTAGAGAAATAAAAGAAAAGAAAATTAGCAGTCAGGAGGCTGACTGTGAAGTCAGTTGGGGAAAGACAGGATAGTGATCGAGAACAGAGTGACTGATACAGAGACATACACACAGGTGAAGAGCAAGAGAAGGCATCTGTATCAGCCTGAGTGTCAGTATGTGTCTCAGGTATAGATGAGTCTTGATGGATAATGAAAGAACAAGCGGAGGAATTGACTGCCTGGTACGAAACCCTGGATGTGAAATGGCATGACTGGATTTGGTAATGAAGGAAGAGGGCATCTGGGGTGAGTGACAGCTGGTTGGTTTCAGTGACAGAGGTAGTGGTGACACTATTCTAGGAGAGACAGGACTGGTCACGTCATTCCTGTGGCCCAGTGCAAAATAAAAATGCAGGGCTCCTTGTTCAAAAACTATTAAAAATTTTAAGGTGGCAATAATTGATCTCTTAAACCAAGTGCAAGCTCTTCTAAGCTTGGGTTCCTGAGAAAATGTACAGGCCACAGCCATGAAACTGACCCTCAAGACCTAAGTCTAAAAGAGAAGCAGGGTAGAGAGGGGATGGTGAATTTCATTTGGGTATCCTCACCTGGAGGTGCCCATAGGGCATTTGAGTGGAGAATTCCAAGTCCATAGTTGGATAGATGGCATGAAAATTACCAGAGACAGAGGCCTGGCACAGAGACAGAGATCACACAGGGTCCTTGCAAGTGGTGGCAGAAACTACCATGTATGAAACTGTCGTAACTAATCTTCCTTTTTTGTTTGTATTTCTGCTCGATGCATGCAGGAATGGATTAAGAGCTCAGGAGTTCCTTCCAATGGCACTCGATTATTTTTTCTTGTTAGGCAATTCTGATCTGAACAAGAACAAGAGCTCCTGTCCATCTTCTGCAAACTGGGCAGTCAAACCATGGTTTTCATTGGAAATGCATTTTCCTATCTTTAATCCTCATGTCTTATTTTGGACTAGCAAGTGAAAAAGACATTTCTCAGCTTTGCAGTTCTGAGTTTCAAAGCATAGAATTTCCATTCTAGGGAAGTTGCCCTTTGAGACAGAGCCATGAACATTAAATAGATAATACATTTTAAAATCCTGTCAGTGTGGTACAAAGTTAAGTATGTCCTTTTAAGGAGCAGCTTTGCAAATTATGCTGCAATAATTTATCATTTATTTAACATTTATTTATATCTCACATATCTCTTATGCAAATGTCATTCAAGTACTATAAAATCATTCAAAGAAACAATCTAATATTAGTAATGTAATGACCTGACTCTTAGATGTAACATAGAGTTTTGTCTGACTATATCCATGTATTGTGCTAAGGTTTGAAATATAATTATTCTGTAGCCGGGGAAGATAATTACCCTGTTAACAGATCAGGGTTTGGTTTATTATCTTACCTCAGTATAATTTGTTACTGTAAGGCTCTAGGGTTTGGTGGTAAACATTGATCTGCAAAATCAAGATTGACTGAAACAGGGTCTTCACCCACAAACATAATATCATATATAATGGGTGTCATGATAAAATTAAGCAGGGTATAAAAATTAGTAACTAGTGTTATTAACAAAAGAGGACAAAAGCCTATTTGAACAATTTGGCTAATAATTCTTCCTTGTTGTTTCTCACCTGATGTTATCTTTTTTGGTGGGTCCATAGATGTATTACTGCCCATTGTCCCGAAAACAGTGCTGGTCTTTGTGATCTGTGTCTTATAGAGGTGTTGTCTACAATTTTACAGTGGCATTAGGTATTTATTGGTTCTTTGTTTACTGGCAACCTTTCTCTTATCTTCTGTGCTTTGATATCCTTGAGGAGAACAATAGTAATGTTTATTACCTAGTTGACTCAATTAAAATCCAGAGGTAGTGTGATTTCCCTAAGGTTTCATACTTAGCAAGGTTAAGATGGGGTCTTGAGTTTTAGGTTTGCTCCCGCTATCTCCCTCAATTGTCTAAGTGATATAATTGTTTTACTCTCACACCGTTTTCATTGCACAGGAGAAAACCATACATGTATGCCCCCCCTTTGAGTCGAGAAAGCAAATTGATGTCATAGTACTGTAATCTGAGGACATAGTTTAAATTCTTCTCCTTATCTATCTTCTTTAGTAACCTGAGGCTGATAGTATATTCCAATGGAACATTTCAATCAACCTATTGCATATATCTTATTCTATCTCTGTATCTATTTGTAAATCTTTAGCCATCTAACCTAACTAGATAATTAGTTCCCTTTGCATGTTTGAGGAACAGATTGTTCTAGTTTGATATTTCTTTCTTTCTTTCTTTCTTTCTTTCTTTCTTTCTTTCTTTCTTTCTTTCTTTCTTTCTTTCGTCTTTTTGAGACAGGGTCTTGCTATACAGTTCAGGCTGGCCTTGAACTCATTTTGTAGCCCAGGCTGGTCTTGAGCTCACAATGATCCTCCTGCCTCAGCCTCCCGGGTGTTGGGATTACAGGCATGTGCTACCACGCCTGGCTCTAGTTTGATATTTCAAAGGGACTCCCAAGAAATTGCACAGAAAAAGTGTAAGGGTGATGCTGATAGAATTTTTTTTTAAATTTTATTTTAAAGACAAAAGAATGGAGACATATGAACCAGAAAAGTCATAAACAATACAGAAAATACAAAGTTATACAGAATATAGTAGGGAATTAGAACTGGATGTTGTATTACACAATTATCTTCACATTAGTTAACACAAAAACATTAAAGGAAATACCAAATTATAGATAAGATAGTAGGGAATTTGCACTGGATGCTGTATAATATAAAGTTATCTTCGTTTCTGCTAGTACAAAAACGACTGAGGAAATACAGAATTATAGAGAAGATAGAAGGGAGTTAGCTCTGGATGCTGTCCTACATAATGTTGCCTTCATCTTTGTTACTCAGGTTACACAGATGATGGCCCTTTTGATCAGTTCGTTTTTTCTCCTCCCTCATCTCCGTTGCCCTACCACTCAATCAGTTATCTTCCCTGTGATAATAACTGTACTCCTGGGTTTATCTATATCCTTGGACTCTCACCTTGGGAGGAGATATAGCTGCCTCAGACTATACTATAACATACA
>PVLD010024581.1:0-25222 GCA_004027595.1 Dinomys branickii
GTGGCCATGACTGTGTGCCCTCCCAATTCTCTTCCCTCTCCAGTGGCCATGACTGTGTGCCCCCCCAATTCTCTTCTCTCTTCAGTGGCCATAACTGTGTGCTCTCCCAATTCTCTTCCCTCTCCGGTGGCCATGGCTGTGTGCCCTCCCAGTTCTCTTCTGTGCACCTCTTGCAATTTTTGAAGGCCCTCTAGAGGCCATGTCCTAATCCCCATTCCAAACACCAGCACAGTGTTCTGCAGACCCTCCCCAGGGGTCTGCTGCAGACTCACCCACCCCTGAGGCAGGAGAGGTCCCTGTCTCAAAACTCTTAAGAGCCGGGCCTGGCCCTCACCCCGTGTGGATGGACCCCATCTGTGGCTTCGCTGGCCGCCCAGAGCGACCTTGTCTTCGCCCTTGACCGGGCGTGGCTGTGCAGTGTCGGGTTTCAGGTGACAGGTGCCCGAGGCTGCGGCACCGCGCCCACTCTATTTCCAGGTCACCCGGGATGCCTTCGCGAGGCAGCTGCCAGACAGGGACGGGCCACCCTGGAGAGGACACTCACTGCCTTCCACAGCTCCCAGTCGGCCCTGTGCCTCTGTTCCCACCTCTGGACTTGACCCTGTGCTGCGGACGTGGTGAGGAGCAGGCTTCACCAGGACCCCCAGGGCGCAGGCCCCGAGCCCCCCATGCTGGGCACTGCCAGTGGCTGGATTCTGCCTCCAAGTCCCTCTGGTCCTCAGCCGCGGAGGGAGGCCCTGGCCTGGCCTGGCCTGTGTTTTCTGTCGCAGCGGACAGAGATTCCGCACATGCCAGGGTCCTTGGCCTTGCTGTTTAAGTCACCACTGCAAATAGACGGACGGGAGGTGCAGGGCCAGGTGGATGAATAGAGAGAGAGGGAAGGTGACACGCCTGTAATCACACCTTCTGGGAGGCTGAGGCAGGAGGGGCCCCAGCTGAAGGCAGCCTGAACAACTTAGCAACTTGGCAAGATGCCGCCTCAAAATAAAAATCTGATCAAGGACCGGGACTGGGTCCCCACCTCGGGCACATGGGCAGGCAACGCCTTGGAGAATCAGCTCTCTGAGGCCTCGGGACCGCAGGTGCCGGAGGGTGGGAAACAGAACCTGAGGTGTCCTCTCCTGGGGTCTGTGACCCTCCTGCTCCATCTTCCTGCACCGACAGCTCCCAGGCAAGCCCAGGGAGCCAGATCTGTTTTGTGTGCGTGTGAGAATCTGTGTGTGTGTGTGTGTGTGTGTGTGTGTGTGTGTGTGTGTACTTAGGGCCACCAGCAGAGCCCAGAGCTCTGCACTGGTACTGGTGAATGAGCCCAGGTTCCTCCCATGGAGCTGCCCCTCCAGCCCTTTTTCTTTGTTGTGAGACAGCGTCCCACTAAGTCACCACATTGCCAGGGCTGGGCTGGAACTTGGGATCCTCCTGCCTCAGCCTCCCCGAGTGCTGGGAGGACAGGCGTGCACCACCGCTCCTGGCTGTTTTGTTATTTTTCAGGGGAAAATATTAGAATTTATAATCTGTAAAAGATAGTGAGGTCAGGGATTTGTGAAGCCCAGGCTTCCTGTAGCAGCCAGAGGAGCCCACCGGGACTACACAGCTGCTGGAAAGGAAAATTAGGCCTTGCTGAAGGACCAGCTTTGCAGCCAGAGGACACTGATCATACAGCTGAGCACTGACCAGAGCCTCAAGTCTTCCAATGTCTTTCACTTGGATTCATTAAAAAAAATGCTTTTGGCCAGGGACACAGCTGTGATCCCAGCACCTTAGGAGGCTGAGGCAGGAGGATCCCAAGTTCCAGCTCAGCCTGCTCAGTGCTGATATGGCAACTTGACAAGAGGCTGTGTCAGAGTGTAAACAGGAAACCAAAGCCGGAGTGGAGCTCCGTGCAAAGGCCCCAGGGTCGATCCCAGTGTTAAATAAAGAAGGAACAAAGGAACGGGTGTGTGTGCTTGGAGCTGGTTAGGGGGACAGACGCTTGTTGTCCCCGCCACTTGGGAGGCTGAGGCAGGGGGGTCGCAAATATGAGCCCAGCTGCTATAGATCAACTTCAGAAGAACTTTGCTCAAAAATAAACTTTCAAAAGCTTGCAAACCTAATTTTTCTTCTCTTTTTTTCTTTTTTACAAAGCTGGCAGAAAAGAAACACATTGTTTCATGGCTGGAGCTGTGTGTGTGAAGTAGCCCACGCTAACAGCCACCCCAAGTGCCCAGGGTGAGGTCCCCAAAGGGCTTGTCTCTTGGGGGCTTCTCGTGGTCTTTCAGGCCTGGCCACCGACTCTGTGTGTCCCCAAATCTCGCCATAGGGAAGAATCGAACCCTGAGACCACCGGGCACCGAGTTCATGAAATGTCAGTTTGTGGCCCCATGACAGCCTGGCGTTCACAGACACTCGAATAGCCCCGGTGTGGTGGGCACGTAGGGTCGGACGAGGGTGTCCCAGGGGTGGGATGTGGACAGACGGATCTGTCCAGTTCTAGAAGCCAGGCCAACCTCCCAGGAGGGACAGAGCCCTGGGCCCCAGCGCATTGTTTGATGACTGACTATGTGAGCAGCACATGGCTTATAGGGTGGATACAGAGGCCTGCAGAGCATAACGTCCCTTGGAGGGCAAAGCTCTCCCCAGATCATCCAATGAGCGCCCCCCCAAATCTCGCAAATCCTCCCAGTCATGCAAATTCGCTTCAAATCATGCAGTGAACCCCCAAACCGTGCAGCGCCCCCATCCACTCCCTGCTCTAGAAAACCCTGCTCCTCAAGACCCGGCTGCCTCAGAAGCCGTTAAAATTAAGCACTCGGCAACCTCTTGGGGAAAAGATTGTAAATGAGACAAAAATAGACCAGATCCTTAATTTGTCCCCATCTCTACCCCCAAGGCCCGGCTGCCGTGAGCACCCCGTTTCTCTCGGTGAGGAGCGGGGACTGGGGCCGCCGTGGTGGGAACGCCCCTGGTCCGCTGGGGTCCCCAGAATTCCTCGGGGCCCTCGCTAGGACGCGAAGGCAGGCGGGAGCTGGGCCCCCACCTCCGGGCATTTCCCGAAGCCACCCGCTGCCCTGTGAGAGAAGAGATGGGCAGAGCCTCGCGCGGGACAGCCCCTGAAAGATGCGTCGAGGTCCTGATGGCAGAACCTGGGGCTGAGCCTGAGTGAAAACAGCTCCCCACCCCATGCCCCACCCCCACAGAGGCTCGTGGAGGATCTGGAGGGGAGACCTTCCTGCCTCAGCCTCCTGAATGCAACAACAGCGTCCTCGTGAGAGACACAAGAGGGGTCGCAGACACAGAGAAGCCGTGTGGAGACAGAGGCAGGGACTGCAGCGACAGGCCCACAGCCCAGGGCCACCTGGAGGGAGCCTCGGGAGGAGGCATAGGCGGGAGGGTCTCCCCTGCTGCCTGTGGAGGACACATGGCCCGGGATACGTGATCTCGGCCTTCTGGGTCCAGAAGAAGAGAGAACAGGTTCCAGCCCTTTCAAGTCCCCCAGTTTTTGGTGATTTGTTGTGGTGGCCGAAGTCATTCACACTCTCCCAGGATGAGTGTCTTTTTTGCGATCTGAATTTTTTTCTGGGATTTTTGCTTTTCTTTGATTGGGGATTGAACTGGTTGCCTCTTTCTCCTTGTATTTTGAGACAGGTTCTCACTAAGTAACTCTTCCTCCTGCCTCAGCCTCCCATGTAGGTGGAATTACAGGCATGCACTGCGGCCTCCAGCCCTCAGATTTTATCTTGGGAGAGTTTCCCGTGTCTGACACTGTCACACAGACCACAGCCGGGTTTTGACCCAGGATGGGCGTTGTGCATAAGATCTATAACGGAGCCAGAAAATGACAGTCTCTCTGTAGCCCTGTCACTCCGGGAGGCTGAGGCAGGATGCTCCCAAGTTCAAGCCCTGCCTGAGTGACTTAGCAACTAAGTGAGACCTTGTCTCAAAGTAAAAAAATACATAAATAAAAAAACAGGCTGAGGCTACAGCTCAGTGCAGAGGCCTTGGGGCCAAAAACCCCTCATAAAGAAAAGCAAGCAGTCTGAGGAAATCCCGTCCCCAAGACTCTCAGGGCCAAGTCCCAGGATCCCAGCGTCCAGCGGAGCCCAGTGCCGCCCACAGCACTGGATTTTTTCAGTGGCATCTTGACTGCAACCCCAGTATTTCTGAGCACATCTCCACAGGTGGACACTCCCAGCCTTTTGGATAAAACCCTGGGGACGCTGGGAGACGAGTGGGACCCCCTGCCCAGCCTCCTCTGAGCAACTCATCGAAGTTTCCTATGGAGAACGCGGGATCCTCCGCAATTCCAAACGCACAGCCCAGCAAAGACACACGGAGGAGGCCGTGGGAACACAGAGGGGTGCAAAGGAGTAAAGGCAGACGGGGGGTGTAGCATGCATCCGAGTGAATCGCGCTTCAGGCCCTTGGGTTTCGCAGAAGATGTCAAATGGGGACTCCTCATACTCTTGGGGGTAAACTGAGGCCCAGGCCGCCGCGAGAAACTTCAGGGCTTCCTCAAAAGCTTCCATCGCTCGCGTGACAGACGGGTAGTTCAGCGAATCGCTGCTGACGTTTTCGGGGGATTCGGCGCAAGCTGCGTGGCGGGGAGCCGCGAATCGCCGGGACCCGGACCTGCCTCACGGGGTTTGCACAGGAGTGAGCGCTCACCCCAGGTCTCCTCGAGAGCGAAACGTTCCAAGGAAGTTTTCTGATTGGAAAAGACAGAAAAAGAGAGAGAAGGAAAAGCAAAACCGAGAACACCCAAAGACTTCAAGCAGTGAGTCGGAAGCCTCGAGTCTCAGTGTGGAAACTGCAGGTATTACAGCGGGGACCCAGAGAGACTGTGGGTTGCTGCCCGTCATCCCAGCACTCTGGGAGGCTGAGGCAGGAGGGGCCCACGTTAGAGCCCAGCCTGGGCAACTTGGACACATAGGAAGGCCATGCCTCAAAATAATAGCAATAACAACCACAGTAAGTTTTAAAAGGGCTGCAGATGTACCTTAATGTGAAAGCTCTGTGTTCAAACCCTAGAGCGGAGGCGGAGGAGGAGATGGCGGAGGGCTTGAGCAGGGCCTATCTTTCCTCCTTTTGTTTGGAGGTGTTTAATTTTTATTCACATATTTATCACTGTCTGTAGTTCTCAGGTTGATTCTAGGAGTGTTGTACCTTGAACTCTATCCTTTTTTAATGTTTTATTTTGAGATGTGGTCTCATTAAGGTCCCCAGGCTGGCCTTGAACTGGAGACCCTCCTGCCTCAGCCCCCAGAGTCTCTGCAATTATAGGCGTGGGCCGCCACGCCTGATTAACACTCGTGTTTTAGTCGACCTGTGAGCGCCGTGCTCAGAGACAGCGCTGAGCCCCGGGGCCGCCTCCAGCTCATGCACCCTGAGATGTACTGAAATCAGGACCAGCAGAGGCCCGCTTGCTCCAGGTCCCACCCCAGCTCCAAGCCCTCCTTTTGGGGTCCCTGGTGACCTGAGGTCCCCCGCTCTCTGTCCCTCTTCTCCCCCAGTTAGTGGCAGAGCGAGCACCCGGCCAAGTGGCCGTGTATACATCTCCGCAGCTTACCGCAGGGCCTCGCCCTCCGGGACGGGAGAGGGCTCCCCGCAGACCCCGCAGCCAGGCTAGCCGTTGCCTCAGGGCCCAGCGTGGGCAACCCAGGACCGTGTGACCTGGCTGGGCGGCGTGCAAAAACCTGCGGCTTACCAGGGAGCGCTGGGGCCGTCCAAGCTGCGCTGTCACCTGTCCGTCCGTCCGTCCGTCTGTCCGTCTATCCCACAAGCCTGTCCGTCCAGCCTTCATCCCGCACACACACACCCGCTCCATGTCACTGCCCACCTGTCCATCTGTCCATCCGTCTGCCTGCCTGTCATCTCTATGTGCCTATGTTGTCTGTCGGTCTGTCCGTCCGCCTGCCTGTCTGTCTGCCTGCCTGTCTCTGTGTGTCTGCCTGTCAGCCCGTCTGTCTGTCTTCCTTCCCTTCCTTCCTTCCTTCCTTCTCATCTCTGTATCTATCTGTCCATCCTTCTGTCTGCCTGTGTCTCGCATGTTCCCCTCCCACCCTCTCTGTCTCTCTCTCTCTGCATGCAGACGGGTGCATATATTTATAAAAACACACATGCATACTCCATTTAAAAATAAGTCTATTTTTAAAAAAACCTGCACTCTGGCCCTTGAAAACAAAAGCCCACACACCAAAAAAGAGAGCAGGGAGGAGAGGGACGGGACCTTCCTCCTCCTCCTCCTCCCCCCAGCTGTGGGGCGGTTACCCTGGCGACCGGCCCTGGCAGCGGCGTCCTCCCTCCCGGTCTTGGTGTGGTCTCGGGTGGACCCGGCCGTCCGGCCGGCCAAGCGCATGTCAGCCTGAAATGTGTCAGAACACATTACCGGGACGGGTTGGGCCAGATGCCCGTGTGCTTCCCGATAATCAGCTCCTCAGTGCCTCTGGTGGGGACGCGGGCTGCGGGAGACCGGGGCGGGACCAGGGCAGCCGGCTGTAGGGAGGGGCTGTACCCCGCTCCACGGAGGGAGGAGGAGCACTTGGGCTGCCGGGGGGGGGGGGGGCCGGTGTGCAAATCCTCCCAGCCCTGCACTAGAGCCGGGAGGAGGTCGAGGCGGCTTGGAGACAACCTGCGCCTCGGCCAGGACACCAAAGCCAGGCAGCTGAGCACCCCACGTGCACACCCACCGGCTGCGGGATCTGGGCAACCAGGCCCAGACCCCAAACACACACAGAAGGAACATGAACACCGACTCCAAGGGCTGATTTCCACCCTGTGGTCTCTATAAAGCCCCGGCTGGCCTCGAACTCATGGCAATCCTCCTGCATCAGGCTCCCGAGTGCCGAGCTGACAGGCGTGGCCACCACGCCCGGTAACGTGTGCAGGTCCTGCTGAACGCTCAGGTCACAGATTCCTCGTGCTTTCCACGGGAAATTCCAGACCCACCGCACCCACCCCCCGGGGCAGCTGCATGTTTCAGCTGTACTGGTCCACACACGTTTGCTTCTTAGAAGAGTCAAAGAGTCAAATCTTCTAAGAACCTGTGACAGTGGTCCCGCACACCCGTGTTTACAGCAGCACAGCCCATCAGAGCTGAGTCTTGGAAGCAGCCTCTATGCCCACCCACAGATAAATGGAGGGAGAAAATGGGGTGTACATACCCCCATGGAGTACTACACAGCCATGAAGAGGGATAGGTTAGGGTCATTCATAGGGAAACGGATGCACCTTGAGACCAGGATGTTAAATGAAATAAATCAGACCCACGAGCTTCCCATCTATGAGGAACCCAAATTATAAACAAAGAGTTTAACGCCAGAGGGTAGGGAGCAGGGAGCGAGGTGTTTCTCCAAACGGGGGGGGGGGGACCGAGAGGTGGAGGGGGGGCGAGAGGGGAGACCCGAAAGGAGGGAGCTCTGTTCCGTCCCCACACCAGCTCCGCACCAGGAGTGTGATCGTGTGGGCTGCAGACACCGACTCATAAAAATAAATGTTTTCAATGACAAGAGAAAAACTCAGCGTTTCCTCTCCAGCCTGGCAGCGTATGCGCTGCTGCCGCCCGTCTTGAGATTAATGAAGTAGGTTTCGGAGCAAGGCCGGGAGCAAACAGGAGCTGGCTCGGTGCCCCGCAAAGGACACGGCGGCCACTTAGGGCCCGCTCGTTCTTTCTACCTGTCTGTCTCTCTGTCTGTCTGTCTGTCTACCATCCACTCACCCAGCCACCCACCCAGCCATCTGCCCGCGCCTTCATCCATGTGTCTATAGTGTATGTCTGTCCCCCATCTGGCCGTCCGTCTAATCTCCCATCCAGCCGCCCACCCGCGCCTCACCCGTCCACCACGTCTGTCCTACCCTCTGTCCACCTACCCATATGCATCACGTAACCTCTGCCTATTCTACCAGCAACCTGACTGCCCACCATCTGCCCATCACCCGTTGTCCCCCCAGCGTCCCCCTGTACATCTGTCGCACACACGCCTGCGCCGTCCTCTCTCTCTCTGACCCCCGCCCAGCCCCCCGTCCTCTGCCCGTCTCACCCACCCTCCAGCCCTCCCACCTGGCAGGACTTGTCCCCCACACTGCCGACGCAGCTGCGCAACCACCTGCTGACCGGTCCCACCGCCGCCCCCGTCCCGGGGTCGCCTGTCTCCCTCCGCGTTGGTCCCACACCCGTCTGTACCCTCTTCCCACCCTGTCTCCCTCTGCACCGTGACACCATGGCCTTCCACGGGTCCACCTGTTCTTTCTATCTGTCTGACTGTCTGTCCGTCTGCCTGACTGGGTGTCGGGACTTTGAGTGTCTCATACACTCTCCCTTAGCCTCAATTTCGCCATCTGTGAAATGGGGGTGAGACGTTTCTCAGTGTCTTGCTGACACTTCTCTTCACCGTTCTCATTCTTGTACTGGATAGAGCTTGTCCGGGAGTCTTTTCTGAGGACACTTGGCTGATCCCAGACCTGCCCAGATCCTCCTGAGGGACTCGCAACACAAAAGTGCGCCAAGCCCTTTGTCCTGATGGATGGTCTCTGAAGATGTCATTCACAAGATGTCATTCACAGATCACAAGACGACAGTGTCCTGCTAAGAGTGAAGAGAGGAGACACACAGAGAGGAGAAGCTACCTCAAGGCTCAGGCAGATCCTGGAGCGATGGGGTCACAGCCCACAGCCACCTGGCACCACAGGAAGTAGAAGAGGCAGGAAGGTCCCCGGCCCTGCTTGCCTTTAATATCAGACTTATAGACTTTAAAATTATGAGAAAAAGCTGGGTGTGGTGGCGTACGCCTGTCATCCCAGCACTCGGGAGGCTGAGGCAGGAGAATCGCTGCGAGTTCAAGGCCAGCCTGAACTGCGTAGCAAGACCCTGTCTCAAAAAGACAAAAAAATTGTGTGTGTGTGTGTGTGTGTGTGTGTGTGTGTGTGTGTGTGTGTGTATATATATATATATATATGAGAAAATACATTTCTCTTCACACAACTTTCCTGCCGGCCCTGAAATTGCATTTGACGAAGATCAGAGAGTCACAGACGGTTCACTCATTAAATCCAAGGCAGTTAGGAGCCATCTTACAGGACAATAGTGTGTTCTGAGAAGCAGGGAGTTCACCATGCTGGGCCATGTGTTTGCCTGAATGACTCCTTTGCTCGGTCACCGTGTTAGAAGTTTACGTTTCCCGGGCCCTGGGCTCTGGGTTTCCGGGGTGTCCACAGCAACAATGCCCAAAACACCAGTAAGCCAGAAACACTAGTGATCACCAGAAAGAGCAGCTACTGTGTTGGAGACACAGAGCAGATCCAGCCGGGTCTCTCAGAAGGAACCACGATCACTATCGGCTCAACAGGACCCCAGGTTTGTGTGGAAGTGGAGTTCACTGCCCTGCAAGTCCTGGGGGAACTTGGGCCAGGTGACCTCTCGAGGAGGGTCCCTCACCTCCCCAGCTTGCTGCCCTGCTCCTCACTCTCCCCTGCAGCACGCAGGGTGGGGTCGACTGGCTCAACAGCAACCCTGAGCTCTGCTTCCGCGCGGGGTCCAGCCTGGAGGAGATCAGAGAGAAGGCACGCACACTCTGCCTCCCCAAGAGGTCACCCAGCCCAAGTCCTGCTAAGACTTCCCCCTGGTTCAGTAACCTGCATCTCTCACAGACCCAGGGCTCACACCGAGGCCAGAAGGCAGAAAGATGCATACCGTCCAGCGACCCAGGATCCTGATTGTGTCCAGAGGGAAGAAAAATCCTGCCTCCCTTCCTGGCCAGAGACACAAGGAAAGCTTTCCGGAGGGCTCACACTGGGTCCAGCTGGGAAGAGGAATGACTGATGCAAGCCTCACGCCTGGACCTGCTTACGCGCAGAAGGAGGCGGGTGGCCACAGGGTGCCTCTCTGTGCTGGACCCGGGCTGCTGAGAGCCCCGGGCTGCTGTGTGCACCAGTACCCATGGCAACCAGTCTGTCCTGCGCAGCCTTTCACACCCACACCTCTGCCTTGGGTCTCCCTGCCAAGGGAGGATTATCCAGGCTTTGTCCATACAGACCGTGCCAATGCGGCAGGAGGACCGGACGCTTCAGGCCTCCGGTGTTTTGGAGGTGGGGGAGACAAAGATTCACCGTGCATTTTGCCCCTTGCGTACGTCAAAGTCAGTCACACGAGCCTGCCGGCAGAACAAGTCGGAGGAGACAGAATATGCCCGGGCTGTCAGCACCTGACAAGTCCGTCTCCAAGCTCTTCCCGCAGCCCCGGTGGGTGGCATGTCAGTCACTCGGGCTGTGACATGACAACCTGGATCATCGCTTAAGTGCACAAGTCCCTTGCAGAACCTCCAGGACGTGCGGCGCCATCCCACAGCTGGAGCACACACACAGCCCCACCTGCGCCAACTAGACCCACAGGTGTGACCGGCTCCCCCCGGGGCAGACTGCGCGGTCCCGCGCCCACAGTCCCTGACAGCCTCAAATTGGATCTTACCTCCTCAAAAAGCCGACAAGCGAGTCAGAAGTATTCCCCAAGCTCAAAGATTCCTGATGAGATATATCAGGAGTCAAAAAGAAAGTCTATTAATAAAATCCCTGCACGCTTTAAAAAAAAAAAAAGTGGGATAACGGCTTAGCCTGACTGCTAAAGTATTAAACCCCTGACAATCATTTTTTATGTCATGTTAGAATTTCCCAGATTCTGGTAGCACTTGTGAAAGCACACAGACACACACACACACACACACACACACACACACACACACACACACGTCAAATACTAGCTTTGAAAATTCAAGGACTGTCAGATCTTTCTTCCCTACTAAATTACTTTTTTCTGTTCCTGCCTAATGCCAAACAGGGAGCGTGACCTCCTCAGAAATGCATGCTGCTGGGGTGCGAGGAGCAGGGTGGCCAGGGAAAAACTGGATTCCGTAGATTGACTGTAATCCGTTCTCCTCTGCTGCCTCCGAGCCACAAGCCACAGGCTCTGCGGGCTCTGACGGGAATCGCTCCCGGGGACTGGGGAAGATGCAAACTCAAAATGTCTCTCAAGCCTGCATCTAGAGTTTAAGAAAATTGAAGTGCTCGTTGGGGTTCTGCCCTGCATCTTAACACGGGTGGTGAGTGCCTCGGGGGTTAGGGCTGGGATTAGGGTTAGGAGTTAGGGTTCAGTGTTAGGGTTAGGGTTAGGACTAAGGCTTGGAGTTAGGGTTAGTGTTTGGTTAGCGTTAGGAATTATAGTTCGTGTGTGTAGATTGGGGTCAGGGAGGGCTAGGGTTAGGGTTAGTGTCAGAGGAAGGCAAGCAGGAAGGAGAATCAGACTGCATGACCGCGCTGTCAGCTGGAACTGCAGTAGCATGTCACGGCATGCTGGTCGCAAGTGGTTTCCAGGTGCAGAGCGATTATCTGTTGCTGTGGCCGTGGGAGATGCAGCCACACGTTTCCTGGGCAAGTGAGCTCGTCTGTCCCAATCAAACACACGAGTCCCACATGGGGGCAGGATCACTTTGGGGTCACATGTGCACGCTGCTTGTGCCCAAGGTCCCACCAGCAAGGGTGCTTGCTGCCAGTCTAAGGACAGTGCAGGTCACAGCTGAGCCCTGAACTCAAGACAAATTCCCTCCATGCGCAAAGCAATACAGAAGTTTGCAGGAGATTGAATGGCAGAATGTTGTGAATGTTTTAACTACACACACACACACACACACACACACACCCTGCACAAACTCATCCTGATGTACTGAAAACTTTCTGGAAAAGCCTCGAGACAACCACGCTCACCTTCAGGTTGTGGGCAAGGCATGCGGGCAATTGTTTACAAGACCCTGTTTATTCACAAAGCAAACATCTTATTTTATCAAATATTTCACAACCAATATGTTCTCTGAGGCAAGAGATGAGAAAGCCGAGGAGAGCTGACAGTTCTGTGTGTGGAAAGGTGCACACCCCCAGCTGCCCCGCCAGGGTGGGGAGGCGTGCACTCCTTCCCGGTATGTTTTCAGCATGGAGCAGCACATAGCCTGGACCGGGCGGCCTCGGCTTTCTCTCCCGGACCTGAAGGGCTTCTCCCGGACTCACCCCTGACCCCTTTCCTGCCTTCTATCTGCAGTTCAAGCCAGAAGCCTCCAAACAGCTACACACAGGGAGAACCTGGGGGAGGGAGCAGAAGAGCTGATTTGCAGAAGCTTTGTCAACTGGCTCAGGCGTTTGAGCAAGTGTGATCCAGCAGGTTTTATTTATCTGACTTGAAGCATGTTCTTTTCCTGAGAACACGGCCCAGTGCTGAAGTACACCTGAGTAGAGCGGTGCTGGCCAAGTGTCCACGAGGCCCCGAGTTTGATTCTGCCCACATTTTTAAACAGGATAAAGCCATATTCTGAGGTCGTTTTCCCGGGCCGGGACAAGACTTCTCCTCCAGGGGACACAACGTATGCAGGGGTGGTGGTTTGCAAGCCTCTGGACACTGGCCCTGGAAAACGAACTTTGAGAGACGGAAAATGTGTTAGTCACCTTTCCTGAGAAAAACCAACTCACAGCACGAAACATTTACTTTGGCTCATGGATACTGAGGTTTTAATCCAAAACTGCCTTCCCGGTGTCCAGACTCGCACATCAGCATGGTCGGTTCTGACCAGAGGTGCACTGCATCGGTCCGGGTTGGCCTGCTTTCCCAGCGCTGTGGGGTCAACATACCCAGCACCCTCAGTTTGGAGGAGGAGAGGGTTAACTGGACTCACGGTTGCAGAGGGGGCAGTCCATGGTCAGCTGTCTCTGAGGCAGGAGCGTGGTGACGCACGGGTGTCGGGGAGAGTCGGCTGGGCAGCCCGAGGGAGCCAGGGTTCGTAGGGCACACATCAGCCACGTGGAGAAAACTACAGACACCTGAAAAAGGTCCAGCTGGAGAGTTCACTGGAGAACCGACGCCCACGAGGAGAGAAATCAAGGTCAGAGGAAGAACCAGCTGAAAGGAACAGAGGGAGTGGTGGCCAGAGCTCACACAGCTCAGAGGGCTCATGCGTCTGCCTTGAGGCTGCACAGCCTGCAAGGTTCACAGGGCACATGGCAGGACGGGGAGCAGGAACTGGCCTCAGCAGGTGGCAAGGGCTAAATGCCGCTCTGCTTCAGCAAGGCCTAGAGGATGAAATGGCTCCTGAGAGACTGAAATGGAACAGAAATTTCAGAAAGAGCTCAAGAAGCAGCAAATGCAGGAAAGGTTGTTGGGGGAAGGAGCCCTTTCACGCTGACGGTGGGAATGTAAACTAGCACCACCATGGTGGGGAACAGAGTGAGATTCCTCAGAAAACCAAAGCTGAAAATTTCACTGAACCCAGATGTTCCCCTTCTAGGCATCTTCCTGAAAGTGTTAAAGACATGAATGGGTAAAGAAAGTGTGATATTTATACATGATGGAGTACTACTCTGCCACGAAGAAGGATAGACTGAGGTCACGTGTAGGAGAATGGCTGCACCTTGAGAGCACGGTGTTAAGTGAAATAAATCAGACACATGAGCTGAGAGATCACCTGGCTTCTCCTGGATGAGAAACCCACAATATAAATATATTTTAAGAGCAAAATGAAAAGAGGATACAAAATGGGGAGATAGATTCTGTAGGGATGCGAAGGGGATCTGAGGTTGGGGGAAGACAGGAGTAGGGGATAAGAATTATTAGGATGTGACCTGTGTAGGTACCAACTCCCCAACAGGAAGGGAACAATGAGGTATCACAAAGACATACTAATAAAATAGGAAACTAAAACTCATGGAGACCACCCTGCCTCAGTCTCCTGAGTGCTGGAATGACAGGCATACACCACCACATCTGGCTGGAGCTCCAAGGAGGAAATGAAAGAAGGAAGGAAGGAAGGAAGGAAGGAAGAGAGAAAGAAAGAAAGAGAAAAAGAAAACTCGTTCAAAGCAAAAAGTTTTATCAGCAACAAACAGGGAAACTTCACAGTGATAAAACTGCCGAATAAGCAAGATGAGGTAAGGACCCAAAGTGCACACACAGCTGGTCCCCAAGCCCCAGCGTCTGAGGAGAACCTGGCCGGTGCCCAGAGCCTGACACCCAGGCGCGGCCAGCCCAAGCGGACAGCAGCTTGGGTGCATGGCAGAAGCCCAGATCACACATCAGCAAATTCAGCCCGGTCAATGCTCACAGACCCAACACAGAGGAATTCCTGGGTCTTCCCGTTCATACGGGTCACTGAACGTTTCTCAATATGTTGAAAAGAATCCAAGCGAAACAGAACGAGCTGCTGGTGCTGAGGGCTGCCGCTCAAGGGCGAGCTGCCTAGGGCCCTCGGTCCCGCCCCAGCGCTGAAGCCACTGTGTGCACATAGACGTGTGTATTCCTTCATGGTCACGGGGTAAACCTGCTACCGACATCAGACGCGGCCCTCGGAAATCCCACTGTTGCAAACCCGTGGTGCGCTGCTCAGTAACACACGGCGGAGAAAGACATCAAAGCACCAAATCAGAAAATAGCCGGAACGCCATGGAAATGGAAGTAAAAACGTCTGGCGCGCTGCCAAAGGACTCCTGGGGGGCGCGGATGTAGCATCCATGCCTGGCTTACATGAAACAAAAGCTCTCGGATGAGTGACATCGCCTTTCACGTCTGAAACACAGAGAAGGCAGAGGCCAGGGTGGTGCAGTCAGCAGAGAGACCCAGAGCCCCCAGCCGGAGCCGCCGGCTGGGAAGCCCGTGACAGCGAGGGGCGTAATTAAATTAGCAGCGCAGTCTTTCAAATCTGCAAATTGATAAATCCCGCTGCGGCCAAATCACCGGTGTGTGAGTCTGTGGCAGGGACCAGAGCGAGGGCAAGGGGGGCACGCAGGGTCCGGAAAAACTCCAGCGAATGCTTTACAAAGTAAGTAGTCCAGGAGGTGCTGGAACTGGGAACAAGATCAAATGTGCACTTTAAACCCTTAGCACAAAGCAAGCTCCAGCCAGGCTTGGCAATGCACACCTGTCATCCCAGCACTCGAGAGGCTGAGGCAAGACGGTCTCCGTGCATTCGGGGGCACTATGGGCCAGCTCGAACGACATTGCAAGACCCCGTCTCAGAACCAAAAGTAAAAACCAGCTTCTAGGCCCAAGCAGCTCCCTGGTGAATTCTACCAAAACAAAAGAGCGTAGATTCATTTTACACTAGCTTTCTCAGGAAATTAGAGAGAGGAGAAAACTTCACAACTCACTGACAGGATGTGAATTACCCTGGTAGGAGAATCACACGAAGGTAATAAAAGAAAGAAAAGTATAGACCAATGTAGCTCAAAAAAGTTCTGAACAACATTTTAGCAAATTAAATCTAAATGAAAAAGATTATACATCAAGACCAGTTTCAACCAACGAAATCCATCATATTGATGGACCAGAAAAGAAAATGCACGCAGATGTTACAAGGACAGCTACAGCATTTGGTGCATGACTCGACAAAATCCGACATCCATTCCCGGTGCAAACTCTCAGCAGGCTCAAAATAAAAGCAATTTCCTGGCTGGTGATGTTGCTCCCCCGAAGGTGGATCTTAGCTTCTGTAGGCTCGGTATCCATGAACCCAACCAACCACGGATGAAAAAACTGTTCAAAATGTATCTGTATCCGTACTGACTTTTCTAGTTTTTGTTACCTAAACAAGGCAGCATACAACTATTTACATAGCATTTACACTGCATTTGGTACTACGGATCATCTGGAGAATGGGTAGGTGGATGGATGGGTGGGTGGGTGCGTGGTGCACCCTGTGACAATGAGGAATTAACACTCTTCCATGCGCTCCTTGAAACTCTTCTCCAAAGTCACCCTGTGCCTCGGGCTTCAGCCTCTCCTCCTTTTTCCAGGTCACTGTGAGTGGAGTCCACGGAGGGAGAATCCACAGGCAACTCCATAGAGAGCAGGGTGGAGGGGGCCAGGGTCAGTGGCCAGTGCCCTTTCCCTTGCTCAGACAGGACAGAGCGGGGTCTCCTGCAGCGGTTTTGCCCAAGGGAAGGACCCGGAGAAGCCTGGAGATGGGAGACACACAGCCATTCTCTGCTCTTCGAAAATACACAGGGGACCCACACATGGGCACAACATCTGAAGACAGACACCGGACAGGTTCCCCCTTTGGCCCTCTTAACTCGCGCGTGTGCGCGCGCGCGCGTGTGTGTGTGTGTGTGTGTGTGTGTTGTTTTTCTTTTCTTTGATAGAAGCGAATCGAGCGCTGCTCTCTTCAGGCTGTGGGACTACCAGGGTAATTGATGAGGCTGACATTAAAATTGCATTGGGAGGCGACGTCTCTTCAACAAAAGCTCATTAATTAGAATCTCATAAATTCAGAGTTTAGGCTGAAATTTATCTTTGTGTTGACTATGAAGAAAAGCCCAGGAGTCAACGAACAGTGTGAATATTCGGAGGGAGACGTTGGCATCCCTCGGGAAAAGGCAACGCTTCGGGTAATTTGGAAGTATTTTCTTCTGCACCTGAAAATATGGGATTCTTGTCAATGTCCAATGATCAGGGTGCCTATTCATCAAGCACTATTCATCAAAACTTTGCAAGATCTAGCATGGTTTTTGTTTGAGACGGTGTCTCACTAGGTAGTTCAGGCTCACCTTGAACTCACTACAGAGCCCAGACTGATCTCAAGATCGTGGGGATCCCCCTGCCTCAGCCTCCCTACTGCTGAGATTATAGCTCTGTATCACTATACCTGGACTGAATGAATAACATTTGTACTGTAGTTCTCAATAGTTTTTACCTGGTCAATACAGGCATGTGGAAGCTTCCTTCTGGTGAGGGGACTAATTTATGTGTTTTCCAGTGCTGTGTTTCCTACAATTAATGTCAGGTCAGGTAATATATATGAGAGATGACCAAACCATATGGTGAATGTTTAAATTCAAATTTATCACAGTAAAACACGCAGTGCCAAGAATCCCCTCAAGATCCTGCCTGGCTTGGCACGCACTCTTCCCACTGTCCCGGCCGCCTTCTATAGCGGCTCTGCGGTCCTCTTTCCTGAGGGTCTTTAGCTGCGCTGTCCTGGCCGCCTCAGTGTCCTCAATGGACTCAACTCACTGACCTTTCCTGGTCGTTTTGACCTGGGGGAGGAGCCGGAAGCCGCATGGTGCCAGATCCGGTGACTGAGGTGGAGGACACAGAGTGTTGTGTTTACGAGCTGCCTTTCTGCTGGACGCCACTCAGCTGTTGCTGTGTTTCTGATCCCACCTGGTAGGCCGAGCTCAGAGGTGTGTGCTTCACACCTCTGCTGCACTGCAGATGTCATCTGGGCATGGCACAGACAGGGGTCATGAGAAAGGACACCATCGGCTTCCACGGCTCCCTATCTCGGTCCATCGGGACCGCCGTGTGCAATCCCACAGCCCGGGCACTGACACCCAGCAGAGCTCGGTGGCCCAGTCCTGGAGGCTGAGGTCCACTGCGCCGGTCTCTCCCTACTTCAGTCCATCGGGGCCGCCGTGTGCAATCCCACAGCCCGGGTGCTAACACCCAGCAGAGCTTGGTGGCCCAGTCCTGGAGGCCGAGGTCCACTGCGCCGGTCTCTCCCTACCTCAGTCCATCGGGGCTGCCATGTGAGATCCCACAGCCCAGGTACTGACACCCAGCAGAGCTCGGGGGCCCAGTCCTGGAGGCTGAGGTCCACTGCGCCGGTCTCTCCCTATCTCAGTCCATCGGGGCTGCCGTGTGCGATCCCACAGCCCGGGCGCTGACACCCAGCAGAGCTCGGGGGCCCAGTCCTGGAGGCCAAGGGCCACTGCGCTGGCCTCTCCCTATCTCAGTCCATCAGGGCCGCCATATGCGATCCCACAGCCCGGGCCCTGACACCCAGCAGAGCTCGGGGGCCCAGTGCTGGAGGCCGAGGTCCACTGCGCTGGTCTCTCCCTATCTCAGTCCATGGGGCCGCCGTGTGCGATCCCACAGCCCGGGCGCTGACACCCAGCAGAGCTCGGGGGCCCAGTCCTGGAGGCCGAGGTCCACTGCGCTGGTCTCTCCCTATCTCAGTCCATCAGGGCTGCCGTGTGCGATCCCACAGCCCGGGCGCTGACACCCAGCAGAGCTCGGGGGCCCAGTCCTGGAGGCCGAGGTCCACTGTGCTGGTCTCTCCCTATCTCAGTCCATCGGGGCCGCCGTGTGCGATCCCACAGCCCGGGCGCTGACACCCAGCAGAGCTCGGGTCCCCCACACCCTGACACCATCAGTTTGGGGGTGAGGACATTGAAACAGGAATTTGGAGGAGAGGAGACGCACAGCATCAGACATGGCCTCTGCTGACGTACATGTGATGGTCACCCACAGAGCGGCTGAGTCCCAAGTCCCCTCCCTTGGGGCTGCACGTGAGACTCGTCCCAAGCCTGGCCGGCTCCCCATGAGAGACCTTGGCCCTCGGTCTTCCAGCTGCTCCCAAACACAGAGGAGGGTGGACTCGCATCTCCGGAGCAGCCACACCCGTCCTGTTAGGTTGGCGCCCACCCTGTGACTGCATTTTATCTCCGCCATCTCTTCGGAGACCTCCATCTGAAAAGAGCCTCATCCTGAGGTCCCGGGCCCTGGGGGCACAGCCTAGGATTCAGGGTGCACAGGACTCAGCCCAGAAGTTCAGTCAGTCAACCATCACATCCAACTCTCGTCCCGAATGCAGGCATTCCCGCCCACGGAGGAGACCCCAGACCGCATGACCCCAGCAGAGAAGCTCCTGTGTGTGTTGAGGGGGTCCCTGGGCACTGCTGGGGATCCCCTAAAATCCTGAGCCAGCCTTCCTGGACAGCACAGGTCAAACAGCCGGGCTCAGGCCCATCTCCTACCACGTACGTAAATTCGGAAAAGCGCTGAAATGCAGCCACCCAGACCCTCGCATGCAGTGCACCGCAGACCACACAAATGTGCATGGGTGAAACGTTCGGGAGGGGCCAGCTGCGACTGGAAAAACATCTTGAGGGGAGACAGGGAGAGAGAGGAGAGACGGAGAGAGAGGGAGATCAGGCAAACACCATCGCACAAAACCCATCAGTGAAACCGAGAATCCACTCTGGAGACGGGGACGCAGCCCCTCCTGTCCTGGCCGGGTGCCCTGCTCCATCTCTGCATGTTTAACATCGTGATTAAATCTGGGAGAGCCCCCACGCCCCGCAACCCGCCGGCAGGGCAGGGTGGGCTCAGAGAATTTCTGACTCGCAGGTTAAGCCAGTATTAGCAAGGAAAATAGAACCGAGTCCCATGGCCCGGAGCAATGCAGGGGCGGTCGCCGAGGGCGCCTCCCTGCAGAAAGAGCAGCGGGTTAATTGTGCACAGGACGTTAATGGAGCGTGCAGGGGCCCCCTCCCCGCGCCGGGGCCTTCTCCCCCGCAACTAATAAGAAATCAATTAGCTAATGAAGTGGCCACTACGCCCGGCCGGGGTGTTGCTAATGTCCCTCTCATCGGTCGCCTTTATGACGCTGTTTAATTGCTACCGCCATCAGACGGGCGAGGTTGCCCCACCGCTAATGAAACATCATTACCCACCGCCTGGCACCCTCACGCGCACAGCAAAGCCCGCTTCCCAATTATTTTTAATTGCCAGGCTTTCTCGAAACTGGGCCTTCCACCGCACGCGCCTCACACGCCTGCGCTGTCAGGATCCCGAGCCCGGCATCTAAGGGCTCAGGCTTTGCAGAACCAGCCGGAGGCCGGGACTCGGGCACTCCTCTCTGTGCCCCCAAGCCTGGAGAATCTGCCCTCCACCTCCCAGCATGTCCTGGGGGCCAGACACAAACTGGCAGCCTTGGGGGACCCAATGGCCTTGGTGGCCAGTGTCTGGGTCTCCTGCACACGGGGGGCCTGGACTCCCAGAAACAGCCCACCGGGCTGCCCTCTGCCCACCGCGCCCGGAGCCCCAGCTCCTGCGGTGATGAAGTGGCTGAGAGGCGCAGGTCTGAGGGTGACAGACTGTCGCTTGTACAAATCGCGCATCTGACCCTGCCCTGGCGACTGTCTCTGTCCCCGACCTGGCAGAGCATGAGAGAGAGAGAGAGACAGCTCCGCTCTGCGGGTTTCGATGCACCCCCAGGGCGATTATGTGTCTTGCCGGGAATTCACTGTTTATCACATCCGGCCCGTTTTAGGTCTCCCGGTCCTGAGCACGGGGCCTCACACGCCTCCGAGGCCTTGGGGGCCAGGGCGGGGAGAACCCTACCTTGCAGGGTTCTCCAGGGAACCCCTGGAGTTCCACAGTTTTCATGGGCAAATGTGCTTCTACACACACACACACACACACACACACACACACACACACACAGAGTCATAAACAGAGAACACAGCCTGGCATGGTCACCACACCAGCCATCCTAGCACTCTGGGAGGCTGAGGCAGGAGGATCCACATGCTGGACAACTTAGCAAGTTAGCAAGACCTCATCTCCAACTAAAAGATTTCACACACACATACACACACACACAAAGCTAGGGGTGTAGCTGTATGCTAAGGCCCTGGGTGTCCCGTCCCCCCCCCCCCGCCCCACCGCCGCCACAGAGCAAAACAAAGCCCACGGCAGAGGCTGTGGATTCAGTCAGAGGAGTTACACGCCTCTGCTTTCATTTATTTTTTGTTTGGGCAGAAACATGCAAATTAAATGAGTGAATCTGGCACCTCCCCTCCCCGAGCACCCCACCATCACCACCCCTAATTTCAGGGGGAAAAGAAATATCTGGTACAGCAGCAGCTGCCAGGGGTGTAGACGTCAGGCGGAGAGAGATTCAATGTGACATTTTGTTCATTAAATAAACAAACCCGGTCTGGATAACAGCATTAGGTAGAAAGCGCCCATCAATTCTTGTCCATTTAGGCCGGGTAACGAGAAGCGACAATCGTCCTTTGCACGTGTGGGGCGGGGTGCGGGCGGGGGCCAAGTCCGCGTCCCATCCCATCCCAGTCTCATCCCCGTGGTGGAGGCGCCTGCGGTGCATATTCATGAGTGCGCGGCTCCTGCCCAGGGTGACTTCACAGCCACTAACGAGGCTGCTGGGGTCAGGGGGCCCTCGCTCGGAGCTGCTCCGGGCCCCCCACCCGCTGCACCACCCAGGACGTTACAGAAAGCCCCGCTTTCGAGACGGGGGCTCGGTGGCAGCAGCAGCCCCACAGCTACAGTTCTCCATGGCATGTTTCTGCGTGTGGGCCCGTGCTTTGGACCACGACCTCTCACTTCCATAAAAGCCAGGGGTGGCCTCCTCCTCCTGCCGCTGCTATGCACAGATCCAAGGCTCCATGTGGGCTAAACAGGACATCAGTGTGGGAGGGAAGAGGAAAACTTACACAAAAATCCTGCCATCGCCCCCCAAACACCCCTTTCTCTGTCTCTGTGTCTGTCTCTGTCTCTCTTTCCCTCAGTTTTTTTCATCTCCCCATAGAGCCCAGGCTGGCCTCAAAGCCATAGCAACCCTCCTGCCTCAGCCTCCCGGGTGCTGTAATGACAGCTGTGACCTTAAGTGATGAACACCTGTGAGCTCCAGCGCTTCCACCAAGCCGGAATCTAGACACAGATCTCCCGGCTGCCAACCCACCCAGTGGGAGAAGTTTCAAGCAAGGAATTTCTCCTTTAACCTTACACGGGCACCTGCCTTTTAAAATTACCTTTGATCAATTTTTTCATAGGTCCTGGGGACTGAACCCAGGGCCTTTGTATGTCCTCAGTCCTCTTTCTATTTTTTTATTTCTTTTTATTAATCCACATTTACAATGCACAGTGTGCAGTCGCCGGGTGGCCCAGGCTGGGCTCAAACTTGAAACCTTCCTGCCTCAGCCTCCCAGAGTGCTGAGGTCACAGGTGCGCACTCAATCAATGAACCCTGAATTTCCAACGAGAAGCCTAAGCCGCAGCCGATCTGCATAGAAAGGGGTTGTGCAAACCAGCATTCTCTAGAGAAACAGCTCCTGTAGAGCATGTGTGTGCGTGCATGTGTGTGTGCGATCTGTGGATTTACACACACAGTTATTTCAGGGATGTGGTGACAAAATTATTCAGACTGGTGAGTCCCAAACTGCCACAGAAGTGGAGGAAAATCTGTGCAATGTGGCGTGCACGGCACAGAGCCCGGTGCAGATGCCTTGTGCGTGATAGAGAACCTGGTGTCTCCGTCTGCATACGGAAATGCACATGGACAGAAACCATCTACAAAGACCACACTTGCAGATGGTTATACACACAGAGAGACACAAACAGGAAACATACACAGACACGGTTAGACATGTGCGCACACACATATATATAGGTACGTGCATTATTTACAGACACACACAGGTTTGGTGTAGATGGAGCGGGCCTGTGTGGGGGCCGGGAAGGTCGCCTGTCTGTCTGTACCGAGGCGTGAAACACATGCAGACATGGACACACACGTGCAGATGTGTGCAGAGGTAGAAACACTCTGCACATGCAGGGACACATGTGTACAGAGCAAGAAGTGTGTCTAGAGAGGTGTGAAACACAGGCACATACACAACACACAGATGTGGCACACACAGAGGTCACATGCATGTGTGTGTACAGGTCTCATGCAAAGATTCTGCACAAGCACAGAAGGGCAGGTGTGTGCGGCTGCACACACGACATTTTTGTGCATAAGCAGGAGGACCACTTCCTTCACGCTGGGACTGTGGAGCATGGTGCCTAATGTGATTGTCCTCCCTGGTCCACATGAACCATGCACGACCTTTCTGCGTGTGCATGTGTGTACGTGTGTGTGTGTGTGTGTGTGTGTGTGCACGCGCACATGTGAGTGGACAGAGGTAGCAAAGTGAGAACAAACTTCCAAAGCTGGAAGTGTGATTCCCAGCCCCGAGTGGGAAGCTGTGTCCCTGCCTCCAGCTGCAAGGTCAGGGCAGGAGCAGCTCGCTCTACACCCAAGGGGGAAACTGAGGCAGCAGATCCCAAAGCCTCCACAGTACCCAGCGCCCCCTGGCGGCCAGCAAGGCCCTCGTGATGGCAAGTCCTCGGCACCCTGCAGATGTGAACCCCGCTGCCCCCCTGCACAGTCAGCTCTGCTCACACTCCCCCTGCGGCCCCGCAGAGCACAGGCCAGGACCCTGCATCGCTGCCCTTTCGAGCTGAGCCTGCAACCCCAGGTCGGGGCGGAAAAGAGGCTGCGTGGACGCCGGCCTCAGGCCTTCCTCCTCCTGGGATCTCTCCAGGGCTGACCAGGATCTGTGCCCAGTGCCACGACAGAGCAGAGCCATCCTGCAGCACCTCAGGGTGGAGAGGGTCCCTCCCGAGGACCCCGGAGAAGACCTGGGAGGCACAGGGCTGCAGTGTCCTAGGAATGCTTGGGAAAGTCGGGGCCCGTGCCCCTTGGTCCTGCTCTTTCATCTCCCAAGGTTATGAGATCCTTGGAGGACAGGGGGAGGGGCTTGAACTTATGGGGGTGGGTGGCTGCATGCATGTGAAGGTGGGTGGGTGGGTGGATGGGTGGGTGGATGGATGGATGGACCGACAGGTGCATATGTGGATGGATGGATAGATGGGTGGATTGGTGGATGGGTGGATGGATGGATGGATGGATGGATGGATGGATGGATGGGTGGGTGGGTGGATGGGTGGATGGGTGGGTGGGTGGATGGGTGGATGGGTGGGTGGGTGGGTGGGTGGGTGGGTGGGTGGATGGGTGGGTGGGTGGGTGGATGGGTGGATGGGTGAGTGGGTGGGTGAGTGGGTGAATGGTAGGTTATGGATGGACTGGTGGATGCATACAGGGGTGAGGGGCAGACAGATGCACAATGGACAGGTGCAGGTAGGGGCTGGTGGATAGACCGTGGACAGGTGGCTGAGTGGGTGCACAGTTGATAGGTCCATGAGGGACACATCGTGCCCGTGTGCTGTGTGTGTTGTCCGCTGTGAGACCTCCCCAATGTTTGGAAGGTGAGGACCCCTCCACATTCTTTGAGCACCATATGAGAAGCCCATGGACTTCTGCTTACAGGGAGCCGTGGAATGGGGTTCCAGTCCGTCCCTCTGGCTTTATTTACCATGATAAGTAGGACAGGTGATTTTCCTCCTCAGAACCGTGCATTTTTCTGGCCAGAGGAAATAAACAGGCCCAGTTGAAATTCATGCAGGAAACGTGAGCCTGCGCAGCCACAGAAGCCCTGGGTAAGCAGAAAACACAGCTGGACACATGAACGAACAGAGTCATTAATTTACCGGGCGCATAGCTCAGGCACAGGCGGAGAAGCCCTATTTCTTCCTCAGCTTTAAACTCTTCGCCGGCACATTTCAGAGGCCAGCGTGAAAATCACAAATGGCTGAGGAGTACAGTTCACAAACACAGACCCCTCAGGGCACCCGGGCCTCTGAAGGGTGGTAATGAAATTAAGAGAAAAAACTCACACTCAGGAGCATGAGGCACACGGCACCATGGTCGGCAGACGCCTCTCCTCCAGGGGATCAAAGCCTGGGGTCCCCCTCCTTTTCCTGTTTTGGCAAACACATTCCCCTGAGAGAAGAATACCCATTCAACAAACTGGTGTCCTCCAGCGATCCACATGCCCCCCCACCGCCTGGCTCTGAAAATCTGTATGACGAAAGCAGTGATGTCTGCTGTAGAACTAGGTGTGATCAAGGTGAACGTTTACCCTTTTACAAGTGATTACAAGTGGGTAATCCCAGCACTCAGAAGGCTGAGGCAGGAGGATCACAGTGAGTTCCAGACCAGTCTGAGCTACATAGCGCGACCCTGTCTTAAAAGCCAAAAACAAAAAAAAAAACAAAAAAAAGCCAAAAACAAATCCGAGTGTGGTGGCTCAAGCCTGTAATGCCAGCACTCGGGAGGCTGAGGCAGGAGGATCACTGCAAGCTCCAGGCCAGCAGGGCTACAAAGTGAGTTCAAGGCCAGCCTGAACTATATAGCAAGATCCTGTCTCAGCCAGCAGAGACACCTAGAGGTCTTAAGGTGGTGAAATACACTGATGAAACTAAAATACGGACAGGAGACATGCAGGCCGTGACATCTGCCTCAACACCCTTGTGTCTGTCAAAGGATGAACGGGCTGGCCTGCTCTGGTCTACCCAGAGAACAGAGTATTAGTCAGCCGTCAAAAGGAAGAGAGTTCAGTCCCTGCGTGACTGTCAAGTCAACCGGCTGGGACAAAGCCTAGCGCTGGGGAAAGCACATTGAGGACTGTCTGGCGTGTCACGACGGCATGACTTTAGGGTCTCTCTGGTCCTTCTCCTTCCCTCTCTGCTCTCTCTGCTTCCCGGCCGCCATGATGTGAGGCCCTCTCCTCCCCCCCCCCCCCCCCCCCCCCCCCC
>PVLD010024582.1:0-5000 GCA_004027595.1 Dinomys branickii
TGTATATGGGTCCATACATCTACAATTCGAAGATATCAATGGATAAAGCAACAACTACTGTTGAGACCATATCACCTTGTCTATAGATTAGTTGTGATTGTACTATTTTCTATGATAATGGGTGTCTGTTTGTCAATATGTTTTTGTACTTTTATGTTTCTAAAATAAAAAAAAATAAAAATAAAAATAAAAAATAAAAATAAAAAAAGCCAAGGCCCAGCTGGAAGATGTTTTAGCAACTCTGTGGTGACATTAAAGCCTCTGTGGTGTGGGAGTGTATGATAGGCTGAATAAAGGCTCTTAAACATGTCGGGTCCTGATCCCTGGAACCTGTAAAAACTCCTTATAAGAGAAAGGGTCTTTGTAGATGTGACTTTTCTTTAGATAGGGTCTCACCATGTAGTTCAGCAGGCTGGCCTTGAACTCACTATGTAGCCCAGGCTGGGCTCAAAATCCTGGCAATCCTTCTGGCTCAGCCTCTCAAGTGCCGGAATTACAGACATGTGCCACTACAACTAGCTGTAGATATGATCTTGAGAGGGAGGGGTCATTTGGCTAATCCGAGTGGGCCCCAAATGCAGTTACATGCATCCTTATAAGCGGAGAGCAGAGGAAGCTCGACACACATAGCGATGGTGATGTGAAGACAGAACCAAGATAGATCAGCAGATGCTGGCCCTGAGGACAAGAATGATACAAACGCAGGCTACAGAAAACCAGAAGAAGCCAGAAGAAGGAAGGATGATACCGTCACATCTTGATTCAGCCCACAACTGACTTCAAATTTCTAATCTCTGGCAGGGTGACAGAATAAATTGTGTTGCTCTAAGATATGAAGTTCTTGGCACTGTGTTACAGAAGCCACTGGAAATTCAGAGTTGTGCCAGGACCCTCTGTGAGGCCCCTACACTTGCTAGGACTATACAGTATTAGCTTCTTGATAATGGAAGAAAATAGATGAGATAATCAACTTAAAGGTTTAATTCTGAATCATAGTTGGTGGTTTCTGTCCATGTTTGGTTGTTCCTACTGCTGTGGGGCCTGTAGCAAGGCAGCACTTTACTTTACAGTGAGGAATTAAAGGGAGGAAGAGAAGCTGAGTTCCTACTCTCCCCTTCAGAGACTTGCCTCCAATGACTGGAAGACCTCCTGCAATGCCTGGCCTCCTAAAGTCTCTACTCCTCAAGTTTCTACTGTCTCCCAACAATGCCAAGCAGGGGACCATGACTTTCACATGTGTGCCTCTGAGGGAAATTTCAGATCCAAACCAGGGCAATCTCAGTGTCTCTGTCTCTGTCTCTTCCCTAGTTTCCTTCCCTGTGCATTTGTGCAGTGGGAACAATAGACAGCCTCATCCTGCACACTCTGCAGCTCTTGTTCCCAAAGCTCAAAAAGGCCCTGGTAAATTCAGCATAAGCATCAGGGTCAAGGGGCACCCACAGCATCTCTCCAGGCCTGGGACCTGCAGCAGCTGCCCCGCCAGACAACAGAACATCACAATCTTGAGTCATCCTTGTTATCCAAGAGCCCAAGGAGCCCCCATCACCATTTTTACCTACATATTCACACCTACTGTTCCCAATTTGTTGATAAATGCAGAGGCTGCAGGAACACTGGCCTGAAAAGGCCCTGCCAACTGAGAGACATAGCCAAGATAGGAGGAAAGAAACAAAAGGAATTTCCTTCCCCAAAGGCCTGGCTTTCATGACTGCCCATGTGTCTACCCATGGCTTCCCTCCAGTGGCGATCCTGGAAGGCTCCTCCCCTTGTCTCACAACTGACAGTGCTGAACAGGAAGCGGGAAGCCAGGAAGAAGGCACACGCACTCATGGGTTTGAAGTGGGGGTTCAGGTCCTAGAGGTCCTTTAGGCAAGGGCCTGCTCCAGAGAACAGGCTGCTCAGGAACTGCGCACTCCCAGTCAGGGAGCAATTCTAGGAGCTGCTCACCGGTGTGGCCAGCAGTGTCCTCCTTGGGGGTCTTCTCCTGGCTCATGGTCACCCCCACCTTAGTCCCCCCAACTTTTAAGTCATCCTCTACCAGGCCACCCTCACTCACTCTTTTCACTGCACTCTTCACAGCCTGAAATGACTCAGTTTGTCCTTACTGGGGAGTGAGGGATAGATGAGGCTGTTTTCATCTTGTCTCTACCACCGAGAGCTCATTGAATGAGTGAATGAGAGGGGCCTTAAGAGCCAGAATGATTTTCCATTGACTGTAGAGGGGTCCTCAGAATCAGTATACTAAAATCTCAGCAGGAAAGCGAAGCCCCTGTCTGAGCACGCATCTATGCCCCATCCTCCTGAGTTGGCACCACTGTGGATTTCCAGGACTCTCTAGAGAGGATTCCAGAACTTTCATGGAGCCTCTGGGGAGACTGAGGAGTGAGGAGGATTCCTAGCATCCTTTCTCTGATCCTGGTCTGAAGCCCATGGCAGGAGACAATCAGCCATCTGTCTAAGGACTCTGCAAAGGATACTCAGGTCCTTATGGTGCCTATGTCTGGGCCTCAGATAGGCACCAGGGGCTGGCTGTGGGAGAGTTGGACTGGGGGGTCTTGAGTGGATTTCACTGATTGATCACAGCATTCAAATTAAAGCCCACAAGAAAAGGGCTTCTTTCAAAAAATTGGGGCCATATTCAGCCAGTAGCCCTGGCATCATTGGTGCTGTCCAGCTACCTAAGGGCTGAACACTGTGTCCAAAGCTTACACGCTGCCATTACTTTTGGAGCCAGGACTCATCATGGGTTGCCCTCATCTTAAGGGGACCCTTCCATTTCTTCTCTGCATCCAATTTCCTTGGTAACCATTTAATCAGTCTGAACTGGGAGGAAGTCTTCCTCTAATCACCTATGGAAAATCTTTAATTGTTAAACTTCCTTTTTTTAAAAAATTACCGCTTAATGTTTCATTATTTCTAAACAAACCAATTTTACAGACATTGCATCCTTAATGGGACCTAATTATGGAGGTGTGTTGGCAAAGATGCAGGGGCTGCTTCATTCAGAAAGTTACACCTTCCCCAGGAGGATGGGCTGCGGGAGGAGCTTTGAGGATTCTTACATCATTACACACCATAATTACACATACTTTTACTAAAGGCTGTGAAAATGCTTCGTTACAAATAATTAAATTCAGCACAACCAGAACTGCACTGAGAAGATATAAACCTTACATACAAGTAACAGAATCAGTATCTATGAATTAAATCTTCAGAGTCATTTTTTTTTTTGAGTCACTTTTATTAGGCCTGAATCAGTCCACTCTATTCACTATCCCCTGAGAGGGAGCAGGAGAATTCCCCTGTGATGACAATGGCTGGAGTGAAGAAACCTACACGCCTGCTGTATAACCGCGGTTGGAACTCGGTGTGAGTTATTTTCCCTGAGCTTTGGTTTTCTTATCTGTAAAATGGAGATCATAGAAACATAAGGCTTGGCAGAGCTGAGAGGATCAAATGAGATGACGGATGGAAGTGTGCTTTAAAAACTATGAAAGGACAGATACACTTCTCAGAAATCCAGCCTCTCCTGGAGAATATACCGGAGAAGCCAGAGGCCCAGAAGGCCAAGACAGTTGCCTGCCAAACTCGAAGCCTCCACTCAAGGCATCCTGTTTGCCCGTTGCCTGAACAAACCTAACATTTCTCTTATAGTTCAGGGCTGACAGTGCTATCAGGAACCGAAGGGCAATTGTCCGAGTGTCTATTTTCGCTCTCCTTTCTAGTGTCTGGAGATCTATCAGCTGGGTATTTCAGAAAGCCCAGTGTCTGGGTCTCAGTGCCACCAGTACGTCAAACCTCCCTGACTTAAAAGTAACATTAGGTCACATGCTGGGTGACTCATTGAAATTGCTCAGTAATGTTCTTGGTGAATTCTTTTATTAAATAATCAGATAGTAACCCTTCACTACACATTTCTTGAATAAAGTGACTGATCAGAGGCTTCACAAAAAAAACACAGCTTGGGAGTATACATAGAGATTTTGCTGGGACATCTGAGTGTACTAATTCTGCGAATGTACCCTCCATCCTTAAACTGGAAACTGGCCCCTGTTGGAGCGAGAAAGCAGGATCACGCTATCCAAGCTGAATGTGACTAGAACGCCCCTGTCAAGACTATGGCCGGAAACCTGGTCTCAGTGTGCTATTCTCAGCCCATGAAGAGTTATCTGTGGTCTCAGACATGGCCGAGTCATTTAGGTGTGCATATACATGTACATGTTGACAAGATCATTGCCTTTGGTAAGGGATGCACATTGGGTTATGACCATCTCTGCCCTCGGTGGGTGCTCCAGCCCACACTCTGGAGTCATTCAGAGCTGTGGTCACTTGGCCATTGCTGGAAGATTCTACCCATGTCCTATTACCTGCCTCCTGTGATGCCTGTGGCTTGTTTGTTATTTGGCATGAATAATGATAACTCTCCTTTGGGGTACAACATGACTTACCAGAGACCCCTCCAGGAGCCATTAAATGGGCTCAGGGACCTATAAAGGCAATGAATGAGTGCAGAGCATGGTCTAATTGGTACTGCGGGAAGCCAGTCACTTTGCAGAAATGCCACTGTCACAGTGTGAACAGAGCCCACTGAAAGAAACCAAGTGGCTCCTTCCGACTCAAGGAGAAGAGCTGGGACAAATAGAGGGCTGGAGTGTGGTTCTGCGGATGGGCTTTCCTGTGCGGCTGTGTCCCTGGGCCCGTGGGTGTCCTGGCCAGGCCTCCTTGCTCCACGTCAGTCCCTACTGAAAGATCCGTCTGGTTCCTGCATTCCTCAAGACAAAAAGCTCAGTGGCAACTGGAAATTATTATTACAGTCAATCACTGCTGACACTTCAAGGGTTTGCTGCTGAGGTCATCTGGCAGAGTGGCAAAGCACCCTGGCAAAGGTATGGATGCCACCTTCTAGCTGGGGGAAATTGGGAACCTGGCCTGCCTCTTTGAGCCTCAGTGCCCTTGTCTTTAAAATGGGAATGGCAATAACAATAAGAGTAATCACATCA
>PVLD010024582.1:10000-25217 GCA_004027595.1 Dinomys branickii
GAAGAGCTTCTCCAGGCCCTGCAATTTCCACTCATTTGGTTGGGAGTAGAATCAGGAAGACACAGAAAACACTGGCCACACAGCCCAAGTCCCAGGCTCTGCCAGCCCATTCAGCAAAGGCTGGGCTGGCTTCTAGCTCTGATCCAGTGCTGGGCTGGGAAACAGTGATGACTTGTGGCAGAGGCCACAAGCCTTGCTTTGGGGGTGCTGACCTTTCATGTTTCCAAGTCACCACTGCTAGAATGGGGAGAAGATATCTCTCCGAGCACGGTCCCATTATTACTAATTTTTTGTCTTTTGGAGACAGGATATCGCTATATTGTTCAGGCTGGCCTTGAGCTAACTTCGTAGCCCAGACTGGACTCAAATTCACAATGATCCTCTTACCTCAGCTTCCCAAGTGCTGGGATTACAGGTGTGTGCACCATCATGCCAGGCTTCCAGTTAGTAATATTTTTCATCTCAACCTCAAACTTGGAGGCCCAGCTCAAACCTGCAGAATCAGAATCATTAAAGTTGATCAGGATCTCCAGGTCCTAGAACCAGGCCCAACTCTTTCTACCAACCCTGCAGTTGTCCCATACTAAAAAAAGAATAACAGTCCTTAGGGCCCCACACTCACCCCTGCCAGTGGCTCAAAGCTACCTTCTCTTAGTACATTACTAGAAACTCCAGCCACAAGACATCTATGCAAATGCCTGTAGTATCAGAGTGCTAGGATTGGACCAGACTTCAGACATCATCCAATACCAACCCAGCCACTTCACCAGTATAGAAAGGGAAACTCAGAAAGGTTAGTTAGAGTTTTCCCAAGGTCACACAATATTAAGCTTGTTCCCCAAAGACTCATGTATTCAAATGTTCTTACCCAGGAGATAGATCAGAAGCAGTCCAACCCTTTCCTTTCCTCCACCCAGACAGAAAGGGATGTGCTTTGCTGACAGCTGCAGCTGCCCTGGATGCCAGGTCATGTCAGGCCGGGCATGCCCTGATCTCAGCAGACTTGAATCTGTACCAAGCAGCAGACTTGAAATGGGAACAGTCATGAGGCTCTAATTTGGACTCATCAGTAGGCTAGAATGTGCACAAATCGCAGGCCTGGTGCTGCTCTATCGAAGGGTTTAGGAGGGTTCCTGGGCTTAGGAGGGTTCCCACTGGGGTCCAGATCCCTATTGCAGCACTTGCCTGTTTGAGCACACAGCCTTGGTCCAGTAGACCTGCTCATCATTTGCTTCTCCAGTAGTGTGCCTTGGGAGGCCATATGAATCTACTTGGTATTTCTGGGTAGTGAGGATGGAAAGGGTCTCTTAAAAAGCTATAAACACTAGGGGTTGCTACAAAAAGATCAGAGGAAACCGGCATCGAGAGGCTACAGGACCAATCAGCAGAATTTAGTGACAACCACCAGTGACAGAGAGTTCTGGATAGCGGCCAAAATTTAGTCTTGGCTGGTGAGGAGCGGGTAGGGGTGGCTTACAGCCCAGAGCTGTAACACTAAGGGATGAGGGCTGTAGGTACTCAGAGTTTCAGAGCTGTAACACTGAGGACTGACAGCCACTGACACTCGAGGCCCAGAGCCACTGGCAGAACTGTACTTTGCTGATTCGTGATTTTTCATCTGAATCCTCTGAAAGACCAGTTGATGGACTACATCCAGAGTGGTGTCTTAGGATGTGATAGAATTTGTAAGCACCCAAACATGGGTTCTAAGGCCCTTGGAAGTGTGCCCCTTCCCTTCTTCTTTCCCTTCTTGATCTTGAATGAGAGGTTCTGCTCCACCATGTGCTCCTGCTATCCTGTTCCACCTCATCACAGGCCCAGAACAAAGGAGGCCAATTGATCACAGACTAGAATCTCTAAAACTATGAACCAAGCAAACCTTTTCTTTTATACCTTATCTCAGGCATTTCATTATAGTGACAGGAAGCTGACCTGCACACAATAAGTGGAAGAGCAAAAGCTGGAAGTCAGTACTTATAAGTATTTGCCATTTATCACACTGAAACCCTATCACTCTGAAGCCTGCAGGGCTGGGAATGTAGCTCAGTGGAAAAGCATTTGCCTAAAAAGTGAGAGGCTCTGGGCTGTTCATTCCTCAGTACTGCAAAACAAAACAAAACCATTTTATGTCTCTAATTACAAAGAAACCTGAGTATAACCAACACAGTAATGACCTTGGAAAGGTGCTGCTACTAATTTAAGCAAGGGGACAAATTACAGGTGGCACTGCTAAATAGGGGACCCTGAAGGTCCACTTAGGGATTCCAACCGCCCACCAAATGGAGTAGAAATGTGACAATTGGTAGATTAACTGGATCAGTAAGGATAGCCCAAGTGGACCATGAAGGCCGGCTAATCCTCTGCAGGGCTGACCTGTCACCATTGATGCCACTAAGTGGACAGCTGTTCAGTTTCCATCGGCTCTGTGTCCCAGAGATTCAGTAGTCCCAGAGCCACCAGGAACACAGCCACCATTGTTAGAAGTGGCTGTACAGGAGGTGAAGAAGCTCAGGGCCACAACCAGCTCCTCCCTCATCCGGGCTTTCAGGCTCCTCTAGCCATGGAGGACTCAACAGGGGCATGGCTGCCATTACATGTGGGGAAGTCCTGAATTCAGTTCAGCCTTGCAGATAATCACGCATAGAGGAATCTAGGTTTGAGTCATCCTACATCTCTCAGAGGTAGTAGCACCTCACTGAGAAGAAATGTGTAAGTGGCTAGATAAATTTGTGTCTACAAACATAGGCTATAAATTCCACATTCTCACTGGGGGACTGAAGACATTTCAAGTAACTGACTAAGGGGGTAGGACTGCCTGGTTTGAGCAAAAGTGAGGCCCATGGAGTTTTGATACAAAGGGAGGCCATCAGAGAACAATGCAGGGTTTCATGAGCAAGACGACCTCCCTAGGGGTCTGCAGATGAAGGAACTATTCTAAGGTACTTGGTGAGGGTTTCTAGGGTGCCCAGCAACCTAACTTCTCTGCAGGAGGGCTGCCTGCCTCCACCCCCACAGGGGCAGACCCTCTGGCTGCCTTTGCAGTATATGGAGGTGTGAAGGAAAAATATAATGTGATTACATTTTTTAAAAAAAATTATAATAAAAAACATTGCCATTCTTCTGCCTCAGAATACTTCCTTCAAACTCCAAACGCACTTATCTCATCAGTTTTGCCACTTCCTGAAGCAGCTGTGGAGTCCCCTTTTGTGTCTTTAGTTGCACTGTTATGGTTGCCTTGATGTCTTAAATCCATTTGAAATGTTTACCTTTCATGGTCATTTTGAGGGGAAGAGCCGGAAGTCACACAATGCCAGATGTAGCGAGCAAGGTGATGAGGACATACGTGGTGGTTCTTCAAGTCTGTGTCCCCATTGGGTGGCAATTGGCGGCAGCAGGCACACCTGGGAAAGACACGAAAGAGCACATCCAGAACTGTGTCCGAAGGTGGCAAGAACAACGAACTGTGTTTGACATGACAGGAAGTATTTTGAGGGGAATTAATGGCAACGTCTCTTTTACTGTAATTTTTAAAACATATTTCATCATTCACAGTGTTTTTGGGTCACCCCTTGTATTCCCACAATTTATAGGTGGCCATCGCTGATTGGATATGGGGCAAGTGCCTGATCCAGAACACATTGCTCCATTGGCTGGGATGGACCAATCAGACTTTTTATTCCACACCTCTGGCACTGAGGGCTGTGTCAATCCCTTCAGAGTTTAGAGGCAATGTGGGATTTTTTTCTCTCATGTGTACAGAAAACAGAGGCATCCAAGGAGCAGCTGAAACACAGACTGTCCAAGCTAGGTGTAGAGGAGTGGAATGAGGGGCGAGGGATCGTCAGATAGTCTACCTTCCTGGCTCTAGGCTGTTATGAGGAAGGTCATACTCTTGTCTCTAGGTCTGGGCATTTCCCTGTGTCCTAGAAAATCCCGTTTCTTAAGGTAGTGAGAGTAGACTTTGCTCCTAGTAATAAGACCATCCCCAGGGCGGTTTTGCTTTGTCACCTATGCAACTTACAGCGTCTGGGTAAGGGATGTGGGAAGTGGGGAAAGGGCGTGGAAACAAGGGAGGAGAGAAGGGGAATTCTCCATCCATTATTCTCCGTGGGTAAGAGAGACTTGGCATATCATTACGGTGGAACGTACTCTTTCCTAGAGGATAAGAATGACTTCTGAGGCAGTCATTTTAAAAATAGACCTAGAAAAAATTGAAGCCAACAACTTTACCTGTACCACTCAGGACTTTCAGTCCCGCCTTTGTGTGTCCTATTCTTTCGTCCTTTCCTCTCCCACCACTGACAGGTGTGATGAGGTATTTGTATCCACCACCATACACACAATTCATGTCTACTAGGACATCAGGATATGACCTTATTTGGGGGGAAAAGGGGTCTTTGCCCAATATATTTGATTAAGCTGGGCACAGTGGCACACTAGTGTAATCCCAGTTATGCAGGAGGCTGAGGCAGGAGGATCATAAGTTTGAACCCACTCTGGGCAAATTAGTGAGATCCTATCTCAGATTAAAAAAATAAAATGGGTGGGAAATGTTGCTGAGTGTGTAGGCTCCGGGCTCTATACCAAGTAAATCTCCCTGCAAAATATGGGGTCATACTGGAGTCAGTTGGCCTTCTCCCCAGTGACTGGATCCTTAGGAGAAGAGAAGGCATAACGATACACATAGAAGAGATGCCTTGTGACAATGAGGTCAGACTGGACTGATGCAACTGTAAGCCAAGGAAGGTCAAGGGTTGCCCCAAACCATGGAATTTAGGAGACATCAAACAGGGTTTCTCTTGGGCCTCCAAATGATACTGTCAGACTTCCAGTCTCTAGAATTATGAGAACAAATTTCTGGTTTTTTTATGCCACCCAATGTGGTCATTGTAATGATAGCTCTAGAAAACTAACATCACAGGGAAAGGGGCTGAGGACTTCCCTGGAGTGCTGGCATCTCTTAGCTGACAGCAGAGAAGAGGACAGTGTTTCGTGCCAAAGTGCGGCTTAGTGATATTGACTCTTCATGCTCCACCGAAAGCTCTTCTGGAGTGAATATAATCAACATGCAAACCAGTAAGTGCTGCCTGTTCTGTTGCCACTTATTCACACTTTGGAGAGAAGGAAACTATGTTTATTAGGCAGCCATGATGTACCAGACAATGTGGTAGGTAGTTTCCCATTTCTCTTAATGCTTACAGCTCCCCTGGGAGATGGGAACTATTGTGCCCATTTTGCTGCTCAGGAAACGGAGGCTCTTAGAATGTCAACAATTGACTCGAGAGCCCAGAGCTAATAGGGGTGGATCTAGATTTTCTAATTCTAAGCCTCCTTGAAGCCTAAACTGTTACCAACAAGTCATTTTGTTCTTGTAGAAAAGCATCTATTTTATATTAGAAAGCAAGCAGCAAGTTACAGTCTGTGCTGGAGTCCGAGGTGTGGAATTTGAAATAACTGCTCTTGGGTAGGAAGGGGCCTCCCTGGGAGGCCCTCAAGTCTTCACGTGACAGCACTTCCTGAAGCTCAGCAAGGCTGCCTGAGTGAGGATACGAAGGAGCAGACCATCCGACCTGTGTCAAATGCCACGCGGGAGGGGGTGGTGGCCTTTCTCAGGGTGGTGCGTCTGGCAATCGTGCCCCTGGAGGGCGGCCTTGTGCACAGAAATACTCGTTTCCCCTGCATCTCTTTCCACCATCCCATGCCCTTGCACAGAGGCCTTCTGATGTGATGTCTGTTACTTCCCAGGGTGATGGGACTAGCCTGCTGAGCAAATAGCTACAAAATTTGAAAATTGGAGAGGATGAGGGCCTTGTCCAGGTTGCACAGGTAAGAACTTCAGTACAAGGGCTTCTTCTCACAAAATATTTTACTGCCAAAGCAAAAGTCAAATAATTCCTGCTTACAAAGTATGTTTTACCTCAACAGAAGTCTGAAAGACGAGAATGAATTGGTGATCAATAGAAAGCTCTGTGGTACAGGGACCATGGATTTGGCTGCTGAGACCCATTCCATCTGCCCATAGCCTGAGTAAGAGGTTGATTAACCAGAGGGCCTCATCTGCTTGGCCACTATGATTGGGTGAAAAGTGGCCACATGACGCAAGTGAGACCAATCATAGGTCTTTAATTTTCTGTTGGGCATGAGGGTGAGTGTGGATTTATTCTTGCCAACTGAGACAGAAAAGCAGATTCCAGAGCAAGAATCTAGAATTCCCCTCTAGGGGAGAGGGTAGTGGTGACCTTCATCCTGGGTCTTCCTGTTCCTGTCCCCAACTCCTTCTACATCTGGTTACCTTTATTGAACTGGTTTGAGTTATTTCTGAAAAGATTGCAGACAATACAGGCATTCTGCACAGAATTTGACCAGTCACTTGTGGTTATTAGTGGAGATAGATTAACAGCTCCAAAACAACTGAGGGCTCCAGCAAACAAGTTTACTTCACATTCATGTAAATAGTTTAAAGTAGTTTGGGTGGTAGGGTAGACATCAAGGAAAGGAGGCTGCAGGTTGTTTTCTATACCTTCATTGGGGGCAGAGGCCAGAGACCCTTCCAACTCCAACATGAGGCTTTAGGTCATGAATATCAGCCAAAGGGAAGGGACAGAATGTGCAACAAGTGTGGATAATCTTTATGGGCCGGCCTGAGGTTGCAAGATATCAAAGTGACATGGTCGCGGTAACAGGAGAGAAGGAAATCTAGTTTGATTAGCGTCCCACAAGTGAGGGAAGAGGTTTTGGTGATAGCTCTCAATTTCTACCTGCTGTAGTGAAGGTCTCCAGCCCTCATTACTTCCGCCTATGTCCTTGCCCTGACATTCCTCTCCTACTTAGCACCGGCCCTGGGGCCAGACTCGGGAAAGAGGGCCCTGTGCAGCAGGAGGGAGGGTACAGCCCCAGATGCCTCTCTGGGAAGATTTGACTGCTGAGACATGCCCTGTACGCCTTGCTTTCTGGTCGGGGCCTCCTGAGAGTTGTTCTTTTCGACACCCACAGAAATGGTATCGGGGTCTCAGCCTGGCCTGCTCCATTCCTTTCCCACTGCAAAGACTTACCTGAGGAGTTTAGCATGATGGTCTAAGACATGGCATGACAGTCTTACACTCTGTGGCTCAGCATAGTGAGTGCCACGGCTGAGCCCCCAGGCCCTGGGATGCCCAGTCTCCTACAGCAAGCTCCTTGAGCACCTTGGAGAGCACCCGATCACCAACCTCCCTCCTTTGGTTTAGAGACTGAAGAATCAAGGCCATAAGCTTATGTGCAGAGCCCTCCTAGTCCTAGCATGAGCCCCAGACCCCCACCCCCAAGGTGCAGGCAGCGCATGGCTAAGATCTGGCTTTGAAACCAGTGGGACCCACCCCAGTGAGGGTGCTGGATGCTGGATTCTCTCAGCCTGGCAGCACTGTGCTATCTCAGCATCCTTTGCTTGGTTAAATATCTGCAACATTAATTATTACAATTTATGAAATCTGGAGAAATAAAATCTTACTGCCTTCCCCTCACCATCACCCCACTCCCCCAAGAAAATGGAGTATCTTATTTTGCTAACTGCTTAAACATAAAACTCCCTCAGAAAAAAATTGTCCCCACAGCTCATATTTTTCATCATTTGGTCATTAAATAGTGATGGATATAAACCTATAAAGAACCTAAACTGAACCTTTTAACAATCCATGAGCAATACTATCATTTCTTTAATAGAACCTGCTGACCGTGCCTTGCACAGGCACCATTTGTCATTTTCAGCACACGATAATCAATAAGTTGGCTTGAAAATAAATAATATAACAGTCACAATATATTATCTTTCAGACTGACCTTAGACTAACCATAGAATGGGACCCAAACAAGAGAGAAACTTTTACATAAATGTTAAAAAGTTACAAACGTCACAGTTGGGTCTAATGCCTGACTTAGAACCGAGCTCAGTGTGCCTATCCCTGAGGTGCTCTGAGTTCTTCTAAATTGGCCTGGGAAACTGCCCACCACTTACACTGTGTGAGTAAGAACTCTGGAGCTGGGCAGTGGGGTCATAATCAGCAGGGTATGTGGGGACAAAATGCAAGAGAGTTCTGTTGCAGACTATAATGCGCAGGGACAGACATGCCAATGGTCATTCCAGACACCCCAGATTGTTAGTTATACACAGAAAAGGCCTGACTGGTCATATATTCAGAGCTGGGAAGTAGTTTGCTCAGATCCGAGAGGGACCATAGCTCAGATTCAGCATCAGAAATTTGTGTCCTGTGGGACAGAAGCATCACAAAGAATGCAGGCCACCAAGTGGCATCAATGGGAGCAGGTTCTGGAAGCAGCGATATAGTGTCTTGTGGCCATTCTGAATTACGTGGCCCTTAGCAGCCCTTCAGCAGCTCAGCCTTGAGTTCATTAGCCATCTTTTGCTGCTCTTCAAAGGAATGGTCAGCCTAGGTTCTTGGTTGCTCATTCATTGGTTCATTCATTCATTCATTCATTCATTCATTCATCAAAAGGGTATGGAGAGCCTGCTTAAGTGCCAGACACTCTTCTAGGTATCAGAAAGACAGCAGCAGAGCAAATAAACTCCTCTCCCACCAATCTTCCATGCTAGTCACGACAATAGAGCAGACATGCTGTGTAAATCTACAGTATGTCAGGAGGGTGATCAGTGCAAGAGAAAGCAAGAAAGCAGGGTAAGGGACAAGTTCAAGTGTATGCTTTTTGCACCAAGGCTCTGCTGGATCGCAGGTGCCCAGGCCTTTGTTCAGAGTGCCCTGTCCAGCCCCGGATTTTCCTTGAGTTCCCTAGCTTCCCTGGGAAACAGCCCCATGGGATCCTAGTATCATTGTATGCTGGTCAGCACCAGGCTAAAGCTGGCAGCTGGTCCTCGCCTCATATCTGGGAGCCTTAAAATCAGAGGCAGCATGTTGCTGGTAGGTAGAATGACCAGCTGATCCTGTTTGCCTGGGGCTTTCAGTGCTAAAACCAGGACATCCAACCAAACTGGGATGGTTGATCACCCTTGAATGATGTGGAGGTAAGAATCTCAAAGTCACGGGGAGCTGGGTCTTTCCATCCTAGTACACCCCTAACTCCAGAGGGTATCTTCTCACTAAGGCTGTTACACTCCTGGGACAGTCTTGTAGCAACCTGAGGCAGCAACTGTCACTCTTAAGTTCAAGTATGACCATGCTGACAAGGATGAACTTAGATGAACTGCACTGATCTGCACAGAGGCTGCCATCAAGTAAAACTACAGTTCAAGCCCAGCCTCATCACTCACTAGCTGGACCGCCTTAGTCAAAGTGCTGAATGTCTTGCAGCTTCAGTTTCACCATCTGAGAGTGGCGTAAACATGCATATTTTAGCAGGGTCTTTAGGAGGATTGGATTTATACATCAGACGTAGCCTATGGTTGGTATTTCATAGGTGGTGGTATAATCTTAGAGTATTTCACCCCAGAAGTAAAGGCAGGACTGCTGTACCTAGGGAGAGGCATGGAGATAGGATTCAGAACAGCCACATTTATTATGAATCAGCTCGCTGTGTGGAGCCAAAAATACCCTCTCTGGGTAGTAAGTATCTCTGTGACTGATATTAAAAATGACTGATTTAAGAGAAAGTGCTTCACCCTTGTTGCAAACTAAGAAGGTAGGTCTGGAGTATTCTCAGGCTTAAATGCTGCCAGTATTTCATCTTTGGGTAGTCATAAAGTTAAAGGTTAATAGGCTGTACAAATGACAGAGTTTAAAGGAAAAGATGGGGAGGGCATGAGGTGCTCTAGGGCAGCCTCAGGCATGTTGGAGACAGGTGGCAACTCACCTGTAAGGAGGAAATATGGAGATGGGTGCTCTGAGTGTCCTTGCCCCTTCTCAGTCCTTTTCCCATCTGAAAATTCCTCGTTCCAAGAGCTACTTTCTCATAGGTGGATTTCCTTCCTGGTAGGACCCAAGGACACTCAGCTCTGGAGAGATTGAGGTGGAGAAGTCAATGCCTGATATAGTCTTGGACAGAGGGTGTCAGTAGCCAAGAAGAAAAGCAGGAGGGTTCAAACGGAATTGCAGTAAGCTGTATTTTTATGAGCTCCCCCTGTGGTCAGAGCTGCAGCACTCAAATCTGAGAGCACATCAGAATCTGGGGAATTTGTTGTTCAAATGCAGATTCCTGAATTTCAGCGTAGGGATGAGGATGAGTCCAGCAATTTGTGTTTCAACCATCCCAAGGTGAATCTAAGGCAGCTCTAAGTTGGGAGGGGGCTCCATGGCACACTTTGAGAAACCCTGAATCAATGCATACATTAGAGTCTACTTTTAGATTCAAATTCCTGTATCTGCAACAATGATAGACACTGAGGTTTATCGAATCACAATCTGCACCTCAGCCAATCAGGCTCTTGTTGAAGCCAAGTCCCAATAACCTCATCTGCCAAACAGAATCTTGAAGATGCTAATGAGAAGCCTGTGGCAGGAACCACTCTCCACCCTCAAAATGATACAAGTAGGAAAGTAGAAGTGACATCTAGGAATGACCAGTCCAAACAGTAGTAGAGCTGATGCATGGACCCCCAGTCCAGGGCTCTTTCTACTGGCAACTAGCTTCTTCCTGGCAGTGGTGTCATATGCCTTCTTTGGGGAGCCAGGGTCATCCACTCTTTTTTTCTTTTCATAGGTGTGGGGGCGGCCAGCTCTGCCTTGAACTGAGGCTGGGAATCAACAGAGGGTATGTGTGAAAACATCCTGACTGCAGATGAGCACATAGGGCCACCTTGAACTCAATATAACCTAAGTCTGAGGTTTCAGCCAGAGGAAGAAGCATGCTACCTGCAAAAAAAAAAAAATTGGTCTGGGGAGGGTGAAAACATTAAACTCAGTGCAGCAGCATGCAGCTGTGTGCTCCTCTCTCTGGAAAGACTTTGTAACCGAGTATCTTCAAATACACCAAAAACACCTTTTCTTAGCAAGCTGTATAATAGATTACACAGTATATTGCTTTATCTCCTTGCAACTTCATTTTTTATACCCCAAAGTAGATAGGACTGTGCCACTTTATAGGACAAAGAAACTGAAACTCAGAAAGGCCAAGTGACTTCTCCAAGGTCACTGTGCAAGCAAAATAATGACTCTACAGCATTCATATCCTGAATGTCAAAACTGGAAAATATGTTACCTTGTATAGCAGGCAAACCTTTATAGGTACAATTAAGGGTATTGAGATGGAGCCATCATCCTAGATTATCCTTGTGACTGTTTTATTTTTGTACCAGGAATCAAACTCAGGACCTTGTGCTTGCCAGGTAGGTACTTATGCCACTGAGCTATATCCCTGACCCCTTTTCCTTGTGACTATAAGAGTCCTTATGGGAAGCTGAGCAAGGAATCAGCACCTGTAATTCCAGCTACTCCAGAGGTGGAGGCAGGAGGATCACAAATTTGAGCCCTAGCCTGGGCAACTTAATAAGGTTCTGTCTCGGACATTTTAAAGGCTGCAGACATAGCTCTCTAGTTGAACACCCCTGGGCGCAGTTCCCAGTATGGAAAAAAAAAGTCCTTTTAAGGGCAATTTGGAGGATGGGGCAGGAGGATTACTGTGAATTTGAGACCAGTCTGCACTACATAGCAAGACCCCTGGTCCCAAAAATAAACCAAAACAACAAAATCTTATAAAGAAAAGAGGAAGGCAGAGAGCTGGTGATGAAACCGAGGACTCCACCCTTCACACCGGCTTTGACGAGGGAGGGAAGGATTGGCAGCAGCCTTTAGTCAGGGAGCTGGAAAAGGCAAGGAAATGCATTCTCTGATAGGCTTTCAGAAGTAATTCAGATCATCAACACTTGGACTTTATCCTAAGGAGATCCATTTTGGATTTTCGACCTACAGGATTGCAAACAAAATCTGTGTTATTTTAAACCCTGACTCTGCGGTACTTCAGCAGTATTAGGCAACTGATAAAATCACACAGAAGTCAGCATAATTAAACCCAAAGGTGCTGGTTCAGTCCAGGTCTCTTTTGGGCCTTCATTGCAGGGGTCAATTGGAAAGTATAGGCCACAGAGAAGGGAAATAGTTTCTATTCCCAGCTACTTTTCCCTTCTGGTGATAATGGCCACAGGATGGTAAATTATTTAAACACCAGCTGAAATCCCAGGCAAAGAGTGGCTACATCCTCTTCCTTGCTGTTCTCCTCAGCCCTCTTCCTCCTCTCTGCTCCATACCCCAGCTTCTCCTTCTCTGGAACATGTCTTGGTGGGTTGGACTTGCCCAAAGCCTAGACAGAGATGTTGGTCCTTCCCCAAGGCCATCCTATGGGGATCCCTGCAGTACAAGAATTCTGAGACCAGCCACCCACTGTCCTTCCTCTGTCCAGGCTGGCAGCCCTTGCTGAGAACCTTGCTGGGTCTGGAACCCTGGCTGAGCCCCTTGCCTAACCTCAGCCTCTTGCCTCGAGGCTCCTGGACTGTCCCAGAAAGGAACCTCGTGCAATCAATCTTGCCACGGTCTCCATGAATTTTAAATAATAGCAGCTTTGCTCTTTCTTGCTCACTCCCTGGGTGCGTCAGACTGCAGCTTTTACAAGATCATATTTCTTCACATTTTCATACAATTATTTTAAATGGACAAGATAATGTTGAAATTCTTATTTAAAATGTATGCAGGTAGAGAATGAACCTTCCTGCTTTTTATATTTAACACCAGACGGAGCAATAGAGGGGAATTTTAACAACAGAATAGAAGTGGAAGTGTCTTGCGCGTTCATGATGGACTATGGTTTTAAGCAGCTGGTTTTCTATGATGAATAAATAATTACACCCAAAATAGACAGTTTGGCTATTATTAATCTCATTTTAGACTGTGCACATTTTATTGATTCTTAAGTACAAGAATTTTGCCTTTTTCACCGAAGGGTGAATTTCTTAATTAAAATGTAAGTCAGAGGAAAAAAAGTTTCAGCAGTCATGTCAGTGGGGTGTAGATTTCTTCCAAAATGAATCCTTTCCAGACTAATGGCCCCCAAAGGCATTTCATCCAGCCAGCCCATCTCCAGAGCAACCAGTGAGACCAACAGAGGCCCAGCCACAATGGGACAGCAAGACAGACAACCCTAGTGCTTGAGTACCCAACCCCTTCCTGTTTGATTTCTGTCTGCTTGACCCCAGAAACCAGGGATGCTTAACTATCCCCTTTCCCTAACCCATTCACTCTTGTGAGCATCTCTTAACAAATATCAAAGCAATTAGGTTTTCATTTATTCATTAATTTTTTTCTCTTTGATGCTGACAATTAAACCCAGTGTACTGCACATGCTAAGTACATACCTTACCACTGAGCTATATTCTTAGCTCCGTATTTTATTTTTAAATGTTTATTAGAAGTTTATAAGTGACAGCATCAAAAAGAAAATTCAATGATCTTATCACACAGACAACACATGTAGACCTTTTTGAAAAGAAGAGGCTAAATAGACTCGGGAAGTTCGAGTAGAAGAGAGAAATAAGTAATATTTATAGAGTACTCCTACAGCCACAGGTATATAAGAACTGTGTAAGACGGACACAGTCATGTCCCTCTTTATAGATAAGGAGACAGACGCAGGGAACCTGAGCAACAAGCCCAAGATCACCCAGGTCCGAAGCACTGGGATTCAGACCTACTCTCTGGTGTAACCATTATGTCCTACTGCAAAAGAGAAGAAAAAAAAAAAAAAACGGCAAAAGCCACCCACTCCCCATCACTTCCCACAAGGGATCAAATCTACTGTTTGTTTTTCTCCAGAAAAAAATGTACTGTTTGCAATTATGCTGAATTCTGCTTATAAGAGTTAAAAATGTGAAGCTGCAGGCAAAGTTCTCATCAGTGAAATGCTGGGCTTGTCTGAGGGCCCCCACCAGCTTCCCTTGGGGTTGCTCTTCTCAGTTCCACGGGCTATGCTCCTGCGACTGTGTTTGAAGTCTCCTTGCTCAGAGGAGCAACGGGATGGTCATCTGTGAGCCTGGAAGCTCCAAAGCTCACTTTTTAAATACACATGTCACCCAGATGCAGAGAATACCTCAAAGTCATCTCTTCCTAGGAAGAGACAGCAGTCAGGGGTGTCTGTGGTTATTGGGAAGGCTGTGCCCAAACGCTGGAATTGGGCTGGGCCTATGAGTTAGTAGGGAGGGAGACCGCAGCAGCTATCAGAAATAAATGTGGTACAAAGTGACAGAATCACTTGGACAGTTTTTTGATTGAGCCCCAAGTTGAGTATCCCTGCCGTATTGCATTCTTCCCTTGGGAGACTGGCATGTTCTAACCCTGCAAGCCCATCTCAGGTGTCATGGCTTTCCTTGGGCTGTAGGGAGGCCATACACATGCAATTGTGGGCTGTCGCATTGAGACCAGGTGGAACAAGAAGACACAACCTGAAATTCTAGAGCCACACTGAACCTTGGAGCCATTCTCACATTCCCAGAAGAGCAAAGAAAGGGACACTGTTGAATTTGTCTCACCCAACTTACCTCCTATGCTGAAAGCCAGTGAAAAAACGGGGTTCATATACAGTTTTGCTTGACCTGTGACCCATCTGTAAATGGGGTTTTCTCAGTTCTGAAACCATTTATATTTACGGTGCTCTTGCCAATGTCTGAGATTTACAACTAATTCTGATAAGATTTCAGGGGAATTGGGATGGTTATGGCTGTTTTTCTTTGATACAGAATCAAATGTGTGACTTGACTGAGTACTTGCCTTTTATTAGCCATCTCTGTCTGTAAAATATCTGGTTTATGTGCCAAGAAAAGTATAAACATATGGCACAGTATTGGTTTTTCAGTAACTTGGTTTAAGCCAAAGGGGGGTGGAATCCCATCTTGACACTATTTATGAAACAATTAATGTTGTCAACAGCCTTCCCACCTGCTGAGTTACACATAACCATCTAGACTATGATGACTCCAAGAAGTGTCAGCAATTCTAATATGAACTGTTGAAGCAAATCCATTTGAAAGGACTTATTTCTACAACTTATAAAATGTGTTGATAGATAGCTCTTCAATTGTAGGGTATACAGAACTCAGGAAGATGGCGACCGGGTGAGCAGCAAGGGAGCGAACCTCCTTAATAAACACCACCAGCTCGAGACAGACTTGGTGAGCTTGAATGCCGGAACCTCGGCTGGGAAGTTTAAACTGGGCGTATTTCTCTGAGATGCCGGGGGAGATGTGGTAGGGCGGACCAGGCTGCCGGGGCGAGACGTGGGAAAGTCCCAG
>PVLD010024583.1:0-25216 GCA_004027595.1 Dinomys branickii
GGTGATGGTGATGGTGGTGATGGTGGTGATGGTGATGGTGGTGGTGACAGTAACGGTAGTGATGGTGGTGATGATGATAATGCTATGCCATTTTGGGGCATAACAGGCTCAGAAAACTCAGGAAGAAAACTTTCACTACACCAGTGCACAGCAGTGAAGCACAAGTACCATCCTCTCCTAAGGTAGCTCTGGAGTCCTCTACAGTTCCCATAAAAATTGACCACAGGCAGAAGAAGGTGGCACAATGAGGTCTGTTAAAGGCTCAGCCCAGGATATACTTCAGGCTGCACCCCAAAATTCTGTGCTGAGTATCACTGAGCCATCACTGGCTGTGGTTTCTATTGTGTCACCCGGGACCTCCCCTCTCTAAATCAGCATAAACCATCAACTGGATCCCTGAACACGTGAGCATACAAACAGTGTCTCTGTCCAGGACAAGCCCATGGAAACAGCACTGGCTCACAAGGCCTGCCACGACCTACTGGGCTTACTCCTCCCCATTAACACAGCAACAAACAGCTGGCAGGGCTGTTAGAGGGCTTGGCAGGACAACAAGGACCACAGCCTTGTTCCAGGACAGCTCCACAACACAACTGCCACCTGTGGGGGCAGCACCACATACTCCATCACTGCATCTGAAGGGGAGACTGCAGGTGCCCGCTGCAGAAGTACTGCAGAAGGAGCGGGGACTATGGTCTCTGCTACCCGTGCTCATATTTGTGTGACCCACCAGCCTTGGGGTTCCTCACCAGGGGCCCCGTATAGCAGCCTTTTCTCCCATGCCGCTCCCCATCGCCAGCACACTGTGGGCAGAAGGCAGGTGTGTCCAATCCAGACAGGACCTCTGGGAGCTGCTGGACACACCCCTGCTGTGGGTGGCACCATGTGCCAGGTGAGGAAGCCCCGAGTCAGGGTCCCTGGACCAGGATGGATGAGGCAGAACCCTGTCACTGCCTCAGGCACAGTCGGGAGATGATCTTTCGGTGGGCCAGAGGGGACACTGGAGCTAAGTGGTCCAGATGGCAGCTCACCACTGTCCGAGAGAGAACAGCACTTCCAGCGAGAGCCAGGAAAACTGAGGCCTGAATTGACCCCAGCCTGGGCCAGAAGTGGATTTTGACCAGGGAGTTCCAGAACAGAGGCAGAGGGAATCTGACGCACAACTTTCTAAAGTTCAGCCTCCATCTGGACTTCTCAAGCTAGAAACATAATTGGCTTAAACCTAGTTAGCCCGTTAGCATTCAATTAATTTCCTACTGGTGATTCTGGTGAACCTCCGCCTTTGCCAACACTGAGCTCACAGCACTCACCTGGACTTCCTCCTTGTCACACAAGGAAAGAGGTCATCGGCAAGAGAAAGTCCTGTGTTTGTCTGAGGCGTGGCAGACAGAGTCCCACACTCCACAGGACAATGCTGCATGGTTCATAAGATGCCCAGGTCCTCTGAGGTTGGTGTGAGGATACTTCTGAGGCATCAGTTTGCCCACAGTACCTGACATACTTAATTTGCTGTAAATTTCACTGGCAAAAAAAGCTTTTTCTTAGAGGCATTCAAATAAGTGAGCAAGGGGGAAGCAGCCTGTGACTGTGTATAAAGCAAAAGACTACAGCATGACTCTCCTCTCACAGCCGAGTAAGCAAGCTTGTATCTGAGTGTCCTTGTCGAAGTCTTCATGCTGCCAACAAGGACAAAATAAATAAGCTGCTCGCCTTTCACCTGTCTAGACAGAGGTGCAGTGTTGAGTCGGGCAGGATTCCCGCATCACGCCAAGCAGACCTGCTGGCCGGACCAGCCCGAAGTGTAGTGCAAGCGTGTCACCTAGCGGCCATGCTGAGAGTTGTAGCTGTTTCTCGGTTTGCCCCTCTGGCTTACGGCCTGGTTGAAAGTGCAGACAAATTCTTCTGCACTAGTGTGGCTCTCTCAGTTCACTGTGTGGCTCTGCAGGCAGGGCGCAGAGCTGTGAGCCCAGTGACCTGCGACAGAGCCCTTGACCTGCGGCCTTGAAGCACTCCAGGCACAAGTTCAAATTTATGTTTGTCATTCTTAGGCTACAACTTGCTGTTTTAATACCCTGAAGTATTAAAATATAGTAAGAGCCTGCATTTGAGTAACGTCCCTTCATCTCCCCTCCATTTAAGCTCTTCCCAAGGAGCTCATTGTGAGAATTAGTTATGGAAGACAACATATCAAAGTGTCCCCGTGTGCCCATTTCCACTGGTATCTTATTTTTTAACACGGTGTATCAATAGTGCACACCCTAGGACCTGCAGATCTCCTCTGGAACTTCCAAACACCTAAACACACAGATTAAATATGTGAGGATGCTTCACCATGCTTTAAAGGAGGGAGGACTAATTGGGAAATACCAGTCTAATATCATCTTGTAAGTTCCTTGTGTTAGAAATTATACCCGGTAGTTAATTTCCTCATCATCTTGTATATCACTTTACCATGCATGTTTAAAATAAAAATATCTTTTTGCCCAGAATTGTGCTGTTGGCCTCTGAGGGCGGAGGTACAGGCAGGCAAGGTAGGCCCTGAGGCCCTCTGGCTCCCCTGGATCCTGGGTGATATCTGCTCAGGACAAGGGAACTGCCCCTTTGGTGCTAGTGTGAGGCCGCTCCGGAACTGGGCCTCCCACCACGGGGCCCTCAGAAACTCAGAACAGGGCTGTGGTGCACCTTCCACACCCCTGTCTCAAGGAGTGTGGGAGGGGTGGCATGTGTGAGTGTGGGGCACGTGGGTGTGTGGTGTGTGTGTGTGTGTACATATTTGCTGCACACCTGCTGGCATGGGTGCGCATCTGTCTGTGTGCACTTGAGTGTGCACTCCACACACGTCCTCAGCGTCCCTTAGTGAACAGGTGTGTTCCCTGGAGACCATGCTATTGTCTGGCTCCTCACTAAGATACAAATAGACCCTTAGGGGCCCTGCGCACATCACTACACATTTTCCTCCATCAGAATGTACTTTTAATAAACAAGATGAGAGGGTGGCAGAAATGAAACAGGACAAAGGGTCTGCCAATTTCCCATGACCGAGTCTCTGTCCACGCATTAAGAATGGGGTGACGAGGCAGATTCTGGAACTCGCTGTGCTTCCTACATGCTGGTTGCTGTGAGGTGACAGTGACATGGAGATGATCCCTGTGCAAGCTCCCGGCCCTCTCTCCTTCACAGACAGCTGGGACCTCTCCCTGTGAAGGAGGTGCACATTTCCCAAGCCTATGAGTGGAGTGGAAACTCTGTCCACCCAAAGCCAGCCCTCGCCGCCTCTGCCAACCCTGAGGTTTCCCGCTCACCTCTTCGGCCGATGCCCCTGGCTCCGGCTGTGTGCCAGCCTGGCCACCCAAGCAGCATGTGTGGCTGTGCTTCATGTGCCTGTGTGGTGGTGGGGAAGCTCTCGAGGTTGGTGGCATCAGGTCTATGCTGTCCTTCATCCGAGACCATTGGGTCCTCAAGGATGGAGTCACGTTTTGCCTTCCCATCCTTTGTGAATGCTGTGCTCACTGCTTATTCAGTAAGCCCCGAGCAGCTGGCAGTACTCTAGGCCTCAGGGATAAAATGACAAACGAAATGATTTTTTTTCTACAAAACTGAGTTACTGTCCCATGAGTCCATCCCTCCCTTTAGGCACCCCCCCACCCCTGCGCAGGCCACAGTGGCCACAGCCAAAGTCCGTGGAGCAAGTGAAACAAAGTGCCCGGCCCGCCACCTTACCATCCCTGCCTGCCACTTCTGGGCTCCAGCAAGACTATGAGTCTCTGCTCCAAAGGCTTTGCCAATTTTCAAAAGGAGCAGCAGATGATGCTTCCACTGCCAGTGCACGTAACAGCCGATGAGATCTGTTCTCCGAGGAGACCACCAGTGATGGCGAGAACGCCTTGAGAGCCATGCCAACTTCAAGTCCCAGCAGCAGCCGCTTCCCACAGGGCTGAACGTAATGTCACCGCGTGAAGAGGACTGTGGGCCGCGCGCAGCCCAGCTTGTGTCCCGCGAGCCACACCAGCCAAAAGGTCTGCGGTACAGATCCACAGTCTGAGAACGGGGCCTCCCAGGGAAACGGCCGGGACCTCTGGAGAGCCCTGAACCGTCTGAGGACACCAGTGGTCTAAAAGAACAGTCCTGTCAGTGGTGCTTCCAGCACCAAAGCCAGCAGGACCCGGCCGCCAGGAGTCTGGACGGCGTCCTGTGCAGTCCAGGTACCTGCAGTGCCTGAGCTGACATTCTCCCGCCACTGGTGGGCTCGGCAGACCTGGGCCGCGCCAGTGCTGTCCTCTCTCAGCAGACCTGAGAGGTACACACCGCGAGGGTGCTGCTTCTCAGAATGGCAGAATTCCTCGCTAAAACCAGTCAAAGAGCTTTGCATAAGCTTTTGCGTGCTTTCAGTTGGTGGTGACCTAAGAATGTAAGTGGGTGCTACCAACCTCCTGAGCAATACGACCTCACTGTTTCCCAAATGGGTACCCTTGTTAGGGACCCATGAGGCTCTGGCTGGGTCTGGGGCGCAAAATATCACCTTCTGTACTTCAGGGGTCATTTCTGCCCTGCCGTGCACATCAGACCAAACTCAGGAAGCTTTCATGAGACAACTACATTTGAAGCTTTTCGCTAGATTTTGTGGGGACTATAGGAGCTAGGAATATGGACTCTGCATGGAAAGACCCTTTGTGACTCAGTTTCTTCACACCCTGCCAGCACTGAGGGGTGTCAGCCCCAACTTTCAGTCCTGCATTTCAGTTCTTAAACTATGGTAGTGTCTCATCCAGGCGTACTAGTCTACATGACCTAAACTTCTGGTGGTGTTGACACCTTTTTCTTGTGCTTTTTGGCTATTCATCTTTATACGGAATCTTTCACATTTCAAATATTTTGCCCTTTTTCTACTTTTTTTATTTTTATTTTTTTTGTTGTTGTTGTTGTTTTTCTACTTTTTTTAAACAAAAAGACAGAATGTTATCTTAACAATATGCCACCCATAAATAATATCTCTCCATTTATTTAGGTCTTTTTTAATTTCTCAGCCATGTTTTACATTTTTCACTATCTTTTATTAAATACATCCCAAAGCACTTTAGTTTTTTATCATATTGTACATGGAACTTTCATTTTTATTATCAGGTTCTTTGCTGCCTCTTAGAGATGGCTGGTTTTGTTTATGATCATTTCTCCTGTAACCTGGCTAAATGTAGTGGTAAGTTGATTAGGATTTTGCACTCTTATAGTCACATCATCTGCAGCTTTAAGCAGCCGTGCTCCTTCCCAGTCTGTGTTCCTTTTCTCTATCTTGGCTGTTTGTACCTCCGTCATGATGTTGAACAGAAGCTTGAGGCATTAGAGAACTGGGTTGCTTTTTACATACTGTAGGAAATTGGGGTACCTACCCAGCTGCAGTGAGACCTGGAGAGAAGGCCTGGAACACGGGGTGCGGAAGCTGAGGGGAGGCTGATGGGCCCCAGGTCATCGGGAGGAGAGCATTCCAGAACTCCTAGGAGGCGTGCAGAGCCAGAGTCGCCATCGGCCACCTGAGGAGCCCCCAAAGGGCTCTGAGGAGTTGGCATGCGCTGGCCCCCTGCCACGCCCTACCCAAGCTCGCTCGTAGCGCACTCCCCACCTGCTGTCTGCCACACCTAGCCGCTGTCCAGTGCCTGACTCACTCCCCAGGCCAGGGAAGGACCCTGCCCAAGGAGCCCCTGAGCCCCATGGCAGCTCTGCTGTGAGACACAGAGCTCAAGGGTTTAGAAGGCAAACAGCCCCCTGGAACAGGCTGATGGGGTGCTGCCAGCGGTCCCTTCTCCAGGGCACTCCTCCTCCTCAGTCCAGGTAAGGCCTCTTCCCAGGGCCCTGAAGGCTCCCCACTCTCTGCCCTCCAGCCCTCCAGCCCTTCCCTCAGCCCTGTGTGTGACCACTCTGGGTTTGCCATTCTTCTCAGCAACCAAGGTGGAGAAAGTCTGTTCCCAGCCCCAGGATGCACAAGGAGCTATCCCTCCGTTCTCAAACCCACGGTGAGCAAAGCTGAGCCCAGCAGAGCCCCACCACCTGCAATGGGAGCCCTCCCCTATTCCCATGCTGTCCATGGTCTGTGTTCCCCCACACCCCATTCTGGAGTCGCAACTGTGGGTTATAAATGTCCTGGTCCGGGTTGTGTCCACATCTGAGCGACTGACCAGCACAGCCCCTGCAGCCTCTCCACCTGCCCACATCACCTCCACGCCAGTGCTCGCCCGGGCCCCAGCCACCCTTCCACCACCCTCTCCCTTCAGCCTCAGAACCTCTGTCACACAGCTGCAGATTCCTGTGGTCAGCCCTTCTGACCTGCGTCCACCTCCCACCTCCGTCTGCCTGTCCTGGAGCAAAGACAGCACAGGAGCTCTCCTCAGCCAGGGTCCCACCGCTCCTATCCTCTGAGGCTCGGAAGCCACCATCCTGGGCCGGCCACTGCCCAGCACAACAGCTCTTCAGAACCACCCCTTCCTCTCCCTCCCCTCGTCGGCCCTTCTCCCCCAGCTCCTCTCCTGCCCCTCCTCCTTCCCAGCCCTCCTCTTCCCCTCCTCCTCCTCAGCTTCCTTCTCATCTTAGTCGCTTTCTCTATGCTGAGATAAGTACTAGACACTCACAACTTAAGGTGGCCTAAGCTTGTTTGGGCTCAAGTCTCACTCAGGGTCATAGCAAGGTGGAGGGGTGTCCTGAAGAGGAGCTGCTCATGGCGTGCCACCAAAAGGCAGAGTGAGTACAGGGAGGAGCTAAGGAGAAAGACAAAGCCTTCCAGAACCCTCCCCGCTGCCTGTTCTCATCAGACCTCACCTCCTAACAGTAAACAAACCGTGAGCCTCCAAACCCAACAACCTTCCCAAAGCTTCGCTTATGAGCACAGGAGGCTCTTGGGGGACATCTAGATATAAACATAGCATTCCAACCCTGGCCCCCCAAATCTCATACACATCTCTTTATGAAAAATGCACTTAATCCATGTCTAAATCCCCAAAGTCTTAACAGTTTCAGCATTCTGCAAAGTCCAAGGCCAAAGTCTCCTCGGAAACTCAAAGCAAATTCTTGGCTGTAAGCTCCTATGAAAATCAAAAAGAGAGTTAAATGCTTTCAACATACCATGGGACAGGTGAACATTCCCAGAGGGAGAAACAGGGATGGAAAGGAATAGTTCTAAAACAGGAGCAAATCCCACCAGGGCAGATGTGAAATCCCCCAGCTCCATGTCCAGCAGTCAGGGCGAGCTGTGGAGAGATGTGGATTCCAGAGGGCTCGGGCAGTCCCCCTACAGCTCGGGCAGTCCCCTGGCTTCTCTCTCTCTTGGGCCGACTGCTCACTTCCTGTGATTCCCCTCTGAGGCTCTACCTTCTTGCCTTGCCCAGCTTCCTGAGGTCTCCACTGAGCTCTCAGGCTCCCTTCCCTCTTCACACACTGCCTTCTCAAGTTGCACCACCTCACCCCTCAGGCCTTCTTCAAAAATCAAAGTGCAGGTCTCTCGGACCCCACAGCTCTTGCCTTCTACGCTCCTGTGAAGCCAGTGCCATGTAGATGACAACAGGCTCTGCTCCCAATTTGAACACTAGGTAGCCTTATAGCAATGTAGCTCCACAGGCCTCCAAGTGCCTGGGTGGCTGAGTGCAGAGAACCAAATCCAAAGAACCAATTTTCCAGGTGGTTCTCTTAGCCCTTCTCTGGTAGGGTGTCCCAGAGCTTTCAGTCGCTCACTTTGCACCTCCTAGACTGCAAAGGGTAAGGTCTTTTTAGATTCTGACTGCCCCCAGGCCAATTTTTTATTGTCTTGATCCAATATAGTTGGCTTCGTTTTAATGCTGATCTTTTCAGCAGCCAAGCTCTCTGCTCCATCAGTGTGGGCATTTTCTCTCTGGCAAAATGGAAATGGGCTTTGTGCTCCTGTTTCTCACAGTAGGTCTTGCTGAAAGCAGCAAGCAGTAGCCATGCTGCTGAATGAACATCAAGCTGTCTTGAAACTTACTCTACCAGATTCATTAGTCCACCATCACTAATCTCAGTCTCCTGCAAAGTCACAGAACACGAACAAAATGTAGACACGTTTTCTACCAGAGCAGAACACCCATGACCCAAGGTCCAACTACCAAAGGGGTACTTTTTCCCAACTGGAACCTCCTAAGCATGGTATTTACCATCCACATTTCTATCAGCATTCTGGTCTCCCGAGCTCCAGGAGCCTCCCATCAAGAATGTTGAATGTTTCCAGCATTCTAGGGTTTCTCTAGCCAGCATTTCCAAGCTTTTCCAAACTCCTACAAACCAATTCCAAATGTTTCTGAACCACATGCTCAGGTCCTCTCAGTGCTGACCCCACTCCTGGTATCAAAACCTGTCTTAGTCACTTTTTATCCTTGAGACAAACACCCTAAACCCACAACTTAGGAGAAGAGAGGTTTATTTTGCCTCATGTTTCAGTCCAGGGTCAGTTGGCTCTGAAGAAGAAAGACCACAGTAAAGGGCTATGGGCAGCGGAGAATTGCCCATAGGGTGGCAGATGGAAAGCAATGGGGCAACTCACCCTTCTAGTTCATGCCCCCAGGGACTGCCTCTCCTGACCAGATCTCACTTCCTAACAGCAAGTCAGCAGTAAGCCCCCATAATTCAAAAGCCTTCTGAATGCCTTGCCTATAAATAGATGGGGATCTTAGGGAACACCCACATAAACCAGTAACACTCCTCCCTTTTCTCCCGCCCTTCCTCCCAGATCCCCTCTTTCTCTTCCCCACTTCCACCTCCTCCTTCTCCTCTTCCTTCTGCGATTGGGAAACATAGGAGTCAGACACAGACAGCCCCATCACTGCTCTCAGCAACCTCACCCACCCCAACCTAGCCAGAACTCTTCAGAGAAGCCTGTGAGTCCTCTTGTAACCCAGCTGTCACAAATATGCACCCAACTCCAAACCCTGCTGCTTCCCTTCCTTGATCAAGGGAGCAAATCCCCCAGCTCTCACTGAGCACTCCCCTCCTCCTGGCAGCATGGCTCAGGTTCTGTTTCCATTTTGTGTTCTCCTTGTGGTCTCATCAGCTCTCAGCCTGAAGACAGCAGTGGTGCAGGAGTCAGATGAGCAGTAGGTGGGCTGGAAGAGAAGATCCATTGCCGCTATGCTGGCTTCACCTGACTGCGTAGAGGACTCTGTCACTCAAAGGAGCTGTTCCCTGAGCCATGTGCCCACAGCACTGCCTGTGTGAAGCCCCACAGTGTCCAATTCTATGGGACACATCCTCCAGTTAGACCAAGACAGGAAGGGGAGTCTCCCTGGAGTGTCAAGCCTTCCCTCCTCCAGCCTGAATGTGCTCTGCAAAGAGGGAAACCAATGCTCTCACACACACACATTGTTAGTAGAGTATGCTTTCTGAGTCAGCAAGAGGACAGGACATAAAGAAATGCCTTTTCCCCAAAAATGTCTTGTGTAGGGTTTTTGTTCTGTCCTGAAGCCCCCATAGGTTGAGGTCTGTGGGGGCCATGCAGAACGTGCTGACTCCCAACCCTGAATCTCCCAGACTCTCCTCTGTCAGCCCAGCTTTTGGGGCAAGCCTCACCTCACTGAGTGTGTTGACCACAACAGCCAGAGTGAAGGAGAAGCACAGAGGCCCTGGCTGATGCTGCCCACAGTAGTACACACACATCCCTTTGCTTCGCAGCTTTTATGTGTTCTTTTTGTATTTATGTGTCTATTTCTCCCCATTGACTGTGACCTTTCTGCAGCCATGTGTCAAGGCTTTATTATCTTTTTAGCTCAATAAAACATCTCAGCATAGTAAAGAACTGTCATTCATCCTGTATTTGTTCTGTGAGAGGAACGGCTCTATTTCGTTTTGGGATTTTAGACCCTGTTTTGTGGCACAAACACCAGCCTCATCCTGCAGGTTTGCATTCCAAAGCCCAAGGGCAGAACAGACCCATAGACATCTGCACAGCACCAGCCAGGGCTGCAACTGCTTCACAGCCCGTCTGCAAGCTGGGCACTGAGAGCTCTGCTGTTTCCAGAGACCACCCTGCTCCAGCGCGCTGAGGTAAGCAGCTCTAAGACGTGAGGAGATTAAAGAGAAGCAGGGTGCTGTGTTAGGAGGCGCCATGATTCATGCACAAAGGCAATTCCACTGCAGAAGGATGCAGCGGGCTCCATGTTACAGAGAAATGGGTCCATGCAGTGCTGTGGCTGCTGTCAAACACATCCTGTGCTTGTCAATTTTTTTGACATGCTCGCTTACTGTGCAACACTCTCCCTGTGTGAAAGAAATCACAGCAACTTACCAGTTTTTCTTGCAAGGAAATGTGTTTAATACTGCTCTTGATTTCCCATTGCTTATTATCTGTTAGTTAAAATATTCAAACATTCCGTCTGACCTGTGAAATACATCTCTGCTTTAAAGTTTATGACAGGAATAGGAGCCTCACATGCATTCATTCTGAGAACATTGTGGTGCAACTTACAGTACTGGTTGCTAAGGAGCACAGTAAAAACACAAATCATGTAGGTGACCAAAATGTTCCAAACCATAATTGCAAGATACATTTCCTCATTTATTTCGCATTTTCCCCATATAGTGTTTAATTAAAGTAGTCTTGGTTATTAGGGAAGAAAAATGCACTAATTATGCAATCATCCAAGCAATTTAGTCAAATATGGCAGCGCGAGGCCCTTGTATTAATGAAATGCTCCGCAGCTGGGCCCTGAGTGGAATGAGGACACTTCCAGAGGAGGCGCACAGGTAGCGCACTGGCACCCGCAGGCTCCTGCCACGTGTCCTCCACAGGATCAGCTCTGCTGTGGGGCTTTCAGATCAGAGCTCAGTGGATCCCTGTGCCCATCGCATCACTCAGCAGGGGGCTTGTGAGATCAGCAGGGCAATGGGCTCTGTCCCGCCGGGCTGGGTGCCCAGGCTGCTGTCCAGTCCTTGCTCCTCCATCCACACCCCGAACTGGACTGAAGGATCCTGAACTGCTCCTTCATGTCCCTGGGTGGCTCTGGTCACTTTTACTTTGCTTTATGTTTAATGCGGCGAGAGTGATAGGCTCAGTCCCTGGAACCCTTCCGCAGGGGCTGACCAGGCCGTGCCCCTTGTTACCCCACCCCCGTCTTCCTTCTCTTCATCCAGGAAGCACGTGTGTAACATCTGCATGAGACTCCAGGACCTGCTGCTTGTTGTACAGATATCAGGCACTGATCAGGCTCCAGATCTGAGAGATGAGCTTACGGAGAAGGAAGCAACATACAAAGACAGGACACAAATGTGGCTTGGGAGTGCAGGAAGGTCAACTCTCTGATGGAGCTAAGACAGACATCTCTGGATCCTATTTACTGGCTCCTTCATAATTCAGGGGGTGCAGAAAGTGGGCGGCACATCTGAGGTCAAGCCCCTGAAAATGAGCAGCCTTCATGAAACAAAGGAAGGAGGACATTCTGCACAGTAAACCTTGCTGACCGAGACACCGCTCTTACCTCCAGGTTGGCGATCGCTCTGAACAGGAGTGAGAGCCCGTGTCCTCGTGGCCTTGAGGCCTTGGCTGCCCTGGTTGTGGGGTCACCTTGTCTTCAGAGCACTGTGGTTAACACCTTAACCTTGCACAGTGGGCCCCCAACATACAAACACATTCACAGAAGTGGACCAAGAGGGTTTAGGCCCAGGCATCGGGGCAGCAGAGGTTCTGAGCTGCAGCACCAGGCCATGGGTAGTGAGGGTCTGTCTCATGAAGGAGGGGTTCCCAGGGTGTGAGGTCCACAAGAGGGGTCCGACTGGACCCCTACACAGCTTAGGACCTGCCTGTGGGGGTGCAGGAGTGGTCCAGCACAGGGGATGGAGAAGGGCCTCAGAGAATCTGGGCCCTCCGCCATTCCTGACGTCTATCACCCTCGATACAGCCACTGGCCACAAGGCTGCCCAGCAGGTTAGGGTAGGTGGGGACCCCTCTTCTTCCCTGACTTGGGGTGACATCCCAGAAGAGTGGGCTGGGCTGGACGACTAGGACGGAGTGCCTCACATTCCAGGTCCTGGCTGGGCTACGCACAGGGGACCTGCATGTGTCCCCCTGCAAAACCTCACCTTCCCACTGTCCCCAAAGAGGCTGGGTTTCAGAGCCAGGGCTCGTGAAGGGCACAGAAGAGGAGTTTCTGGCCACCCATGGAAGGCTGGGGTTCAGAGCCAGGGCTCATGAAGGGCACAGAAGAGGAGTTGCCGGCCACCCACGGAAGGTGTGGTGGTGGCATAAGGACTGGGAGTTCACGGGTCAAACGGGCCCTGGTGACCAGCGCTCTCAGTCAGATGCTGCCCAGGAGGCCCCGAGCTGCCAGCGGTGCAAGACCACCCTGTCTCCCACTCCCAGTCATCTGCAGAGCAGGAGGCGGGGTGGGGTGGGGGGTACACTTAAACTCAGGCAGGAAGGGCTTGCCCCAGCCTCGCCATCAGGCTGTAGGGGCAGAGGTCATGGGAGACACACCCAGGCCGTGGGGCAGCTCTGTGGGCCCAGAGTGTCCCCAGGTCCGCATGTGGGAGGCCTGGTCTCCAGTGTGCTGCGCTGGGCATGTGGGCTCAGCAGGTGCGGCTGGGGGAGGAGCTGCCCTCCTCTCCCCGTGCTGATGCCTGCAGAGGAGTTGGGACCTGGACCCTTTCCTGCCTTGGGTTTCTTTGATTTTTTGTTTTCAGTGCTGGGGATTGAACCCAGGGCCTTCAGCCAGGGTCTTGCTGAGTTGCCCAGTTTGGGCTGGACCTTGCAATCCTCCTGCCTCAGCCTTCCAGACTGCTGAGTTACAGGGCAGCACATGTCACTGTATCAGGGTTGCTTCCCCTCTCACTCAAGTCCTGGTCGGAAGCTGAGCAGTTTTCTTGAGCGCAGGCTCCCCAGCACCCTCACCTGCCTGCTGCCAGAGGACCTGCCGCCCGCGCTGTCTCCCTCGCTGGATTGCACGCTCTCCCCAGCAGTGCTCCTACAGGACTGGGCTCTGCCAGCTGGATGGTGCGTTCTTCCTGGACCCCACAGGTGTGCAGATTGGGGTCCCCAGGCCGGCCCTGCTTCCATGGGTTTAATGCAACCTTCTGTCGACAGCAGCTGTGCTCGTGCCTGCCTTTTGCAAACAGTGTTTACACCAATACGCTCTTCCCTCTCTTATTCCGGCAGCTCCCTCTTACAGTTCTGTGACCCTCCCTGAGACAGGATGATGCAGGACCCGGCGGCTTGGAGGCTGCTGGCTGCGGCCCGCTGCGCTTTCCTTTCCTGCAGTTATTTTCTCACAAGCGGCGTGGGAGTAAATGGAAGAGTGGGAGAGAAGATTGGACCCCCAGCATCTCGAGTGCTCTGACCAGCAGGGCCAGCAGCGTCAGCCCCTTCCCCAAACTTCCTGGGTCAAGGGAACAGAACAGTATAGCGGCTGCTCACGTGGGGCACAGGGAGTGAGACCTGGGGCCTGCCTTGTGCCAGGGCTACCCGTACGCAAACCAAAACCCCACGTGGAGAGGACACACGTTATAAAGGTGTACACGCCAAGTGGTTTCATTTACATACCAGCTTATCTTAGTCCATCGAAAAGAAAGTTTTGTGTTATTGTCTGTTCCTTTTTTAAAAAATCTTTTTGGTTTATGTCTCATACTTGGAGTAACGACTTTGAAGGTAACAATATACAGTGTAAGAATTATTGTTATTCTCATATTAATTTGTTATGAAATTTTGTTTTCTTCTCATAACAAACTTTCTAAAGAATAATGAAGTGCAGGCATCTGTTCTAAGTCATTTATAAGACTCACAATCCCTAAAAAATTGATTATTCAGTATAGTTACACATTAATCAATAAAACTGTTTGCATCGGATACCAATTAAGTGAGAATTTTCCACTGGAGCTATATAATTTATAAATCATCTTAAAAGCAAATTGCGACCCTCAGTGGCTTTGGGACAGTTTCCAGTCAGCTCATCTTGCGTGTTTCCCCTCATCCCCACTCTGCATCTGGGTGCTGCTCTGACCCAGGTGTGACCCCCACACCCCAACATCCACGTGAGGCTTCCAGGACTGAATCTCACCCTGACCAGGAGCTGCACCAGTGGTTTACAGCTGTGTGACAAGCCCTCACAAAACAACGACCTGTTGTGAGACTTGGCTGGTACCCGGAGATCTCTGGTGTGGCCACCAAGACCCCGAGCCTCACAGGGCTGCTTCATGCCTGGGATCATCCAACATTTCCCTGGCTCAGCGGTCAGGGGCAGCACTCCTGTCTGGACTCAGCCAAGCAGCCAAGAGACAGCAAGCCTTCTCATTGACCTGGGCTCAGGATGGACAGTGCCTCCTGCCCATGCAGGTGGACAAGTCACATTTCAAGGCAGCCATGACTTGGGCTGCGTCCCTCTCTCATTCTCTGTCCTCACCACGGCCAGCATCACTCTCAGGCCCCAGCTCACATTCACAACTAGCTCCAGAGGTGGGCTCAGGACCCGGGTCTCCCATCCATCCCAAGCCCATGTGGCTGCCCTAGCCATGGTAGCCCACAAATGAAGAAGAAAAGGCACTGTGATTCCAGAGGGGACAAGGACGGTGTCATCCAAGGCACAGCAGGCTAGTGTGTCTGAGATAGGACTTCTGAAAACTTTCCCTTTTTTCAGACAGGTTCTGTCTATATTGCCCAGGCTGGTCTCAAGCTTCTGGGCTCAAGTGACCCTCCTGCCTCAGCATCCCAAGTGCTAGCACCACAGGCACACAGCACCATGGCTAGCTAGGATGTTTTGAAAAAACAATGATCATAAAACAACTGATGAAAAATGACTTCATTCAGTGAATCTTTCTGTCCAGCAAGAGGATGTTCAGGAAACGATGAGAAAGCCAGGCGTAGACCAGGAAAAGTAACCCCTCGAGACACAACCAAAGGCAGGCTCATGTCTAGAATACAAATCCCGCTGATACAACTCAATGATAAGCAAAGGAATATTCAGTAGCTTTATTTTTAGAGGAAAGAATATTTCACAGATGCTCCAAGGAAGAAAGAGAAGACACGAAAGGACAGTGTGGACATCAAAAGGAATCGGCCTCTTTCCTTTAGTTCATCTTCACTTCCTTACATTCCAATGCCAGTTACAGCCTTCCTGGGGTCAGGGTCAGGGTCAGGGTCAGGGTCAGGGTCAGGGTCAGGGTCAGGGCCAGGAAACCCAGCCTGACAATGCCACGTGGGAGGAGCAGGAGGAACCTGAGGGCCCCTGAGGCCCTGAGTCAGCAGCTGCACCCACTGCTCACAGGAGGAGAAGAGAGCTGTGTCCGCAAGAGGGTTTCAGGAAGTGTGCAGGAGCGAAAACCAAGGGAACAGCAGAACTCCGCTCACCACCGAGGTGGGGGCAGCACTGGGAGGCTCAAGACACAAGGCTCGAGGAGGCAAGATATGGGGGAGCCAGTGCTCCCTGAACCATCTGTGGGGACCCTGCAGACAGGCGGCTCTGCCCTCCGTAAGGGAAACAGGTGGGGTGCAAACCAATGTCCACTGAGGACCAGGAGCCGTGGCAAGTGTCCCTATAAGAGCCAGGCTCTACCCCATGGTCCCCAGCACAGTAAGAGGCGTCCACCCTTCACCTGCCTTCCTCCCCGCCTGCCTGGCTCTGCTTTGGGTGAGTCTGTGGTCTCCATCTCTGGCTGGATAAGGAGCTGAATGAGAGCCTCCCCTCTAATCGGTGCTGGCCTCCAAGTCCCCTCCGCTCTGCTTCCGGGGGAAGGAAGCCCCATCCTGCTCTGCTTGTCACACACATGGACACGCTCCCAGGGACACATTCACATATGCACAGGCACACTCCCAAGGACGCATTCACACACGCACGGGCACACTCCCAGGGCCACATCAGCCTCCTCCCTTCTTCCCAGCCATTCGGATGAGGGGCCTTCTCATGTGGCCCTGGGGGTGGAGACGGCCCTGCCCATTTGGACCCTCCTTCCAATTCTAACCAGTGAGGTCATGACCCTTTAGCCCAGGGTGGTCATGGGCTGGGCATTTCTGCCAACCCCAAAATGTGGATAGAGTTGTCAGCACAATTCTAAATGTGGCCCCCAACCCTGGCCTTTAAGTCTGTGCTTCAAACGTGCCATTGTCAAAATCTCTTCAAAAGCGAATGTAACACAGCTTCAGATGTGAGTTTTAGTGAGTCACGTCACGATGATGCTCGTCAAATTCAGAATGCTTGAAAATAAGGGTCTTAAGTTTCCCTTTAAGTCTCCCAGAAATGCCACATCTCACAACGCCTCCTTTCTCTAATGAAACGATTATATAAAATGCTTTTATGCTCTTTTACCGGGTAAACATGTGTTTTAAAATCTGTTAAAACTGCTCTTCGCCCTTCAGCTGCACCCTCAATTGTTCGCCGAGCAGCAAGTGGGTGCCGAGCATGTCAGGGCTCACTGGGGGTTAAATCCATCCTCCTGAGTCGTGACATTTCCGCTCCATCGGGCCATCTGCTCGGCTCTTCTGGGCAGTTGAAGTTGAGTATAGTGTCTTGTCACTTTGTCCCTACCGTCATTTCCCTTTGCACCCTAGCCGGGGAAGCAAGAGAAATCTCATACTGATGGTTGCAAAGCACCTATGAATTTTGCAGTGAAAATTAAATAAAACTTGGAGACGTGGGAAGAACTTCTCTAAAATGAACAGGAATCCTGCGGATGCGCCCGAGGCTGGCTGGTTGTCTCCCAAACAGGCCACACGTGGGAGCCCGAAGGAAGCAGTAATCTCATCCCATCACAGAGGCCGCCCGTACCTGGGCTCAGCCCCAGCAGTGTCCACCCACCTGCCTCACTCCAGCCCCTGTGTTTATGGCCCTGTGCTGCCTCGGGGTCCTGGAAAGTGAGATCCAAGGCCAAGGACTGAGCCCCCTACTCGGCTTGCAGACAGAGCCTTCTCTGTGTTCCCCCACAGGGCCCTGAGCAGGGGACATGGGCTGTGGCTCCAACCATGACACACAGCACAAGGCGACAACAACACAAGGTAGACAAGAGGAGCACTGAGGGTGGGCAGGGACTGGACTCAAACAGGAAGCTTGCGTCTCAGGCAAGGCTACCTACCTGCTGGTGAGAGCACACCAGTGACTCAGTGAAGGCAACACGCCAAGGATGGGGATGGCCTGAGCTTAGACTCAGATTTGTCGATTCGCAGCTGCTTGGCATCTCAAAGCCATGCCATTGATTTTAACCATGTCAGCCATGAGGTGTCAGTGCCCACTCTGATCACACACTGACTCTCAGTACAGAGGACCTGTGATGGGGCACTGTGCCCACAGCTTTCTGCTGCCCCACCCCACAGGGCCCTGAGTGTCCAAATCTGCTTACTTTAACGAAATGTGGCCACGCAGGGCTCACTGGCCAGGCATTCCAGGGCCCAGAGCACACAGTCCAGGGGATCAAAGCTGCAGGGAAGTCGTCAGGTACCTGCTGAGCCTGAGTGGGGCAGAAGCCAGCATGGAGAAACTGCCTCAACCTCTCCAGATTCACCGGACATGGTCACAGGGCAGCTTGCTCCTCACCTGGAAGCCCAGAATGCTGCTGTGTGCTCGGTCTCAGAGGTCCAAGACTCACTCACACCTAGTGCCTTTGGTGCCCACCTTGAGCCCACGTCACTGCACATGAGGCGCTGTCCTGGAGCCCACACTGCAATGGGAGTTGACAGAGGGACACTGAGACACCACTTTCTCACTGTCCTGGCTCTGCTGTTTCCACAGCTGGACACAGTGGCCCCTGTGCAGGGTGTGTATTTGGCCACCAGTGAGAGGTCTGTGTGGAGAGACCTCAGGCTGTGGTGAGGACAGAAAGCAGTCCCTGACCGTGACTGAGAGGACCTCACAGAGCTCTAATCAGAGGCACGGTGTGCTGTGCTCCCCAAGTGTCTTGCAGGGGCCACAGGCTGCTGCTTGCAAGGGGAGTCTGCCTGGGATGCAGAGGGAGGGTGTGTGCATGGCTGGGATGAAGGATTTGCTGGGGGTTGGCCACTGTAGAGAAAGCAAGAAGGCAAATATGGCTGTTGGGTTTTGACTGCATCCATGAGAAGGAGTTAATCTTCCCAGTTGCTATTAGAATTATAATTAGTAAAATATAATTTCCTATGCACACTGACCACTTGATGATGTTTAATAACTTTCTTTCAAAGTGAAGCGGGAGATGGTACAAGCAGATGTGGCATAATTAGGCTTAGAGTTTTTGACATGCTGCTATTTAAAGCCCCTGAGACTTTCTTCTGAAATAGCAGTCACCAGAAAGACAACAACTGTATGTATTAGCCAGCCTTCCCACCGCTGGACAAAGTATACAACACACACATCATACAGGAAGAAAGGAACACTTGGTCAGTTTCAGAGGATTCAGTCCGTGGTCTGCTTGCTGGATGGCGGGAGCCTTGTGGTGGAAATGTGCAGTGGAGCATAGCTGCATGGCTCGTGGTGGCCAGGAACAGAGCAGGTGGAACAGCACCAGTGAGAGATGCTCCCTCTAAAACCATGGCCCAAGGGCTGGGGATATAGCTCAGTGGAATAAGCTCCTGCCTAGCAGGCGCAGGGTCCTGAGTTCGATCCCCAGTACCACCAAAAAAAAAATAAAAATAAAAATAAAACCACGGCCCAGAGACTCGCCTGCAACTGAGCCCCCTCCTAGCCATACACCCAACATGAGCATCAGTGGGTCGCTGCACTGATGAGTGTTTGCCTCCATGCTCCAGTCACCTCCCCAGTAACTGCCCGACCCAGTCAGGCTGACAACCAAGCTCAACGGGCACCCCGTGCTGTGAATATTGATAAGAAAGAGAAGGCTGCGGGTTTGTGCGGTGCTTTCATTTCTGTATCAAGTTGTGAGTATTAAGTCAAGGAATGGATATCAAGTAGGTATCAGTTTTATGCAACAAATTTCATCTGAGAAGCTAGAATGCCACTCTGGAGCCACTGAAGTCCCAGGGCAAATCATGCAGGTGGCATGTTTTGTAAGTTAATGTAAACTCAGTGCTGCTGGTTTGTCCACCCGTTTTATATGCTTGTCTTCACGGACATGAATAGTTTCCTACTTACCCCGAGTACTGTGACTCCCAAGAAGGCCCATGCCCCGCATCACTTGGATGAGATGTCACCATGCGTGAACCTGATTGTCCTTAGAGAACAGAGGCACAACCTGGGCACCTGGCTGACTCCCCTCACCGGTCCTCCTATGTGTCTCCTCTGCCCATTGTTTCCCGCATCCTTGTCCTAGTGGAGCAAGGGGAGGACACTTTACAAACAAGGCCAGGACAAGAACGGATTGTTGCGTGAGCCCCTCACGTAACTTCCCGTTCTGTTCTCTCGCATGTCCCACTTCAGTGGAACTGTGCGTCAGGATCTAGAAAAAGGCGTTCGTTGTATTAAATGTAAAATATGCCAAAGAACTCAGGGTGAGGCAAAGACGCTTCCTTCTGCTTCACTTATCCAAAACTGTGCTGCTCCCCATCAGTTTCTCTTAGTCCCGGGCATGGAAGCAGATGCCTATAATCCTAGCAGTTAAGCACACTGGTTAACTATATCCTGGGAGGCTGAAGCAGGAGGATTGCAAGTTCAAGCCCAGCCAGAGCAATTTAGTGACTTAGGAAGAAACTGCCTCAAAGAAGAAAAAGAACTGGGTTCTAGTACTGAACCCAAAAAAAGTTATTTTGTGGAATTACATGTGGTTGGGAGCATACTGTTCCCCATCACCATCAGGATCCCCTCCACCATCTGCTCCTCCCCCATACGTGTGCACACACACGCACATATATAGCCATGTGTACATCTCCACACATGTGCTCCTCGTGTGCACAAACAGACATCATACACAATGCATACACACACATGTTTACATATACATTCACACACAGTGCACGCTTACCATACATGCAAATACATACCACACATGCAGGTGTGCACAAATACACACGAACATGTCCAATATGGGTATGCACGTGCACGTAAGCAGATATGCCCACCCTCCTTGTACACATGCATGCACTTTCCCACACCCCACCCTGGACACCAGGGGAGTTCCCAGTCCCCACAGAGGCACAGAAGCTAGCCGTGAGGTGTCAGGACCGGGACCTCACCTGGCTCACACACACACTGCCTTGCAATTGCCAGGGCAAACGGAGCAGCTCAGAATCTGCACCAAGAGCATTCCTTGGGATGCATTAGGAATGTATATTAAACTGTTTACCGTCAAGACAGAACTGTGAACCAGTTAATACTGTGGCCTGGTAATTTCACCACATTTGACACCAGACGGAAATGATGATTTAATTATGACAACCTGTTGAAGATTGTACAAGACAATTCTTCAATAATCTCCTTTGACTTCTGCCCAGGGAGCAAGGTCAGCAGAAACACAGCTGTGCCTCCCTGTACCATGAGTTTCCTTCTTAGAAAACAGAAACCTTTCCTGGTCTCAGCTTCAGCCAGGAGGAGAGAAAGCAGTAGCACAGGGTCTCACCTGCACTTGGTCTTCTGTCCTCTGAGAACCCCGGGTCATGTGACACTCAGTCATGGTGAGGAAAAGGACAGATGGCACATGCCAGCCTCACCGCGACAGACATTGATGGGGATGGTATGAGACAGACAGAGACATGACTATGAATATAGACCAACACAGATGTGGGTACATGTATGCACACAGGTACAGACACAGAAACACACAATACAGGCACAGACATAAACACAGACATACTACAGACGTGAACAGGTAATGTAGATCCAGATATAGATGTGGGTGGTATAGATCTGGACAAGGGCATGGGCGATGTGGATCCAGACACAGGCATCAGTGTTGTGGATCCAGACACAGACATGGGCGATGTGGATCTAGACACAGACATCAGTGTTGTGGATCCAGACACGGACATGGGCGATGTGGATCTAGACACGGATGTGATTGATGTGGATCTAGACACAGGCATGGGTGATGTGGATCTGGACACAGGTGTGGGTGGTGTGGATCTGGACATGGACGTGGGTGATGCTCATCTAGTCATAAACACAGACATGAACATAAATACGTAGTTGTGCTGATAGCTTAGCTTGTGGTCTTGAGGTTTCAATAGTTTTGTCTCACTTTCTTCCTCTGGAATCAAGGTTCAGCTCTTCCACATCACCTTCCGAACCAAGAGGTGCCTCTACCGTAGGATGCCAGGTATTCTCCTCCTTATTGAACAGCAACAGCTGCAGATCACCTGCCTTCCTCAGACAGAGCAGCCACTCTAGGCAGCAGCAGGAAGCCCAGGGTTTGGGAGGAGCACTCTGGGGGGTGCGTATCATACCAGCTCAGGAACTGGCTCCCTTCCCAGGGATGTCCAGGAGATGGTGCACAGAGGAACAGAAGGGCCGCAGTTCTACTTTTCCTGGAGTGGCAGGGGTAAGCAGTGGCTCCGCATCCTCTCCAGAGGGGTGAGGGCACCCCAACGCTGGGTGTGTCTTCATAGTGTTCCAGGGTGGGAGTCCCTGAGTCGACAGAGTAACCAGAGCCTGTGCTCCCCGGCCTGTGAGTCTCCGCTGGGAAGTGGAGGGAACTGAAACCTGGCCTGACACACTCAGAGGGAAGCCCTCGTGCCTCCTCTCCTCTGAGCTGGACCTGCTGTGCTTTCTGCCTTTGGACTTCGGACCCACAGTGTCCATCAGCCCTCTGGGCTCCTCTGGCTGGATGCAGAGCCTGGCACTGGCCAACCTGATCCTGGGTGCCTGCGGGTGTGGACGCTGGCCTGGCACTGACACCAGTGTGTTGGCTTTCCTTCCCGCAAGCCTTGTCCTTGGTGTCACTGTGCAGATGTCATTGGCCAACAGTCACTTCCTCATCTTCCACGTGCCCAGCAGAGAGCACATCCTCCCAAAGCACGCATACCATTTAGAATGGGGTGGTGCAGCCCTGTGAGAGGCTGCCTCTGCCTCTGCCTCAGCACCATCACTGCACACAGCCGCGTTTCATTTGACCCTAAGCCTTCCTTGGCCCCAGTCTTTCTTCACCTCTTCTCTCCAAGCTTGGCCGTGACACTCGGAATGCACAGACCCTCTCCCTTGTCTCTCTGAGGTTATTGGGATCAGTAGGGCCTTGTGTCCATTTCTCTGCAAGGCTTTTATGCTTAGGTTCAGGGCTTTAGAGGTGATATCCAGTCTGAACTCCTAGCCAGATCACAGGGCACTTAGCTCCACACTGCAAGTTTGATTTAATGGGTTTAACAATCACCACCAAAGAGGCTGTCAACAAATGCATCACAGAAGACACCATGTCCCATCCTTTCACATAGCACAGATGAGTAGGGTCTCCACCAGGAACATTCATCTCTGATGGACATCTCAGCCAACTATGGCGATAGTGTAACCCAGACCTCCGACACAGGATCGCACAAGGCTCTACCTTGCAGCACCTAAAACAGCTCTGTGCCGAGGGAACAGGACTGGAAGGCTGAAGGCCTGGTCTTGCAGGCAACACCAGCAGCTCACAAACCAGACTGAGCCCCAGCCTCTCCTCTCCATCCCAGAAAGCACAGGCAGCATCTCCATCTCCGCAGAGACACGCTGCCAGCTCCGCTCTGGGCTCCTGCTCTTCATGTGGGGCCATGGATGCTTTTCTTTTAATTACCTTGTTCCTGTCCAAGTAATTATCTATTAATCTTCTTTAACCAGTTAAACTATGGTTCTTCATTTCAAGTATTCTCCTTAGAAGTAATGGGCCAGCCTGCTGGAACCTAATGCTGTTTTCCTTATTAAAATGTTTGTTTTTAATGCTTCTAAGACAGCCAGGGAAGGAGATGAGACAGTTCCCCTATCTTCAGGTGACTGTTGCTAGGTCTTCACTGTGGAGGGTGGCATCCCCATATCGTTCTTACAGTGGGCACTTTCCTTCCACATCGCATAAATGGTGAGAGCGGCTGCCTGCGAGGAGAGGGGTCAAGCTGCAAAAGATGACACGATGTCTACAGCCATTCTTCAGCTGCATGTCCAAGAGTCGCACTCAGTCACTGCTGCTTACTGGGGAGGGCTATGTTTCCCTCCACGCACATATCCCACAAAGATGGGCACAGCCTTTGGATGCCTGGGCCTCCTGCACAGCTGGACAGAGAGAGTAGAGATCGGCCACAGCTGCATGGTGCTTTTGGAATCCGACCCCTCCTTAGCAGCAGATCCAAGCTCCGTCCTGACCCGCTACAGCCTGACCACCTCATCAAGGCCATCTCCCCAGCCACAACCCCCGAGTGCAGACCAGAGGTGTCGCTATAGGCCCCAGGCCCCTGAGGAGGCCGGGAAAACTACCAATTGAAGACAGAAGCTTGATCGTAAGGTGAGGAGCAGGGGGCGTGGAAAGCCTCTCTGAGTGTGGAACCCTGTGCCCCCAGGTACCTGCCTCAGGCCATTCCCAGGGCACCTTGAGATGTGTGTCCAGGTGCAGGTGCTGCCCCAGGGAGGCCCTGCCCCAGTAGTGGCTCTCAGCACTGTCAGGGTTCCCCAGTGTCCCACAGTTCTGCAGAGGGGGTGGAGAAACGGATGGTCCTCACTGGACTTGACTTTGAAAAGAGTATCAGCAGTGCCCCACGGCCCAGCACTCAGAAGCAGACCCCCGGAAGGCGACAGGAGGATGCTGTGGGAGTCCTCTCCACGCCAGCACCCCCGGCTTCCCAGCTTCACCAGCACAGCCTGGGGCTCCGTCCTGACCAAACCCGAGCTAGAGCCCGCAGTGACTTCTCCGCTGGGTGCCAAGCAGCCCCCAGCCCTGCCGGGCAGGATAGGGCTCCCTGCAGGCAGGCAAGCGCGGGCAAGGCGTGCACAGCCTGAAGTGGAACCGAACCCTGGATAAGTCCAAGGAAAATAGGCAAACCTCCACTGTTGCTTTTAAGTCCTCAGTGATTAAAGAAATTGTTTACTTGCCAACAAAATGATTCAGACTCATCATTAGTTAATATGAAATCTAGAATACAGACTGTGGAAAATCAATTAAGAATGGAAAACAAATCAAGGAAAATTAAAGAAAACACAAAAAAACAACAAACATTCAGAGATGTTCAGCCAAAACATAAACTAGCTGGCTTGTTACATAAGCAGCACATTGTTGTCACAATCAAGGCCAGCTTAAGTAACCAAATCACGGAAATACAGCACATGGCCGCTCCCCTAAATGGCTCCCTGAGCACAAGGTTTTCCCAGCCTTCACAAAGTAGCAATAATCTCTGGCTCTTAAAACTGGGCAGACAGCAGAGATAGGCAGTGCTTGGCCGTGAAGACGTGAAGAGGGAGATGGGGAGGGAGGGCGGAGGGGGAGAGAGAGAGGGAGGGGAAGGGGAGAGAGGGAGGGGGAGGGGAGAGCAATGGGGAGAGAGAAGGGGAAGGGAGAGAGTCCCATTAAAAGCCAGCGAAAGTCTCAGAAATGCTAATGTCCACTTTCCCTGGATGGTCACCCTCTTACTATGAGAACTGAGAACCAGTGCTTTGATGTCTACATATTTAAGCAGGCTGTGTGGTGTGTAGGATTTTATAGTCACAGAAATGAGAATCTTTTCTCAAACAGTGCAACCCAAACAAAAACCTGAATTATTTCTCTAAGGTTTCTGCTCAAGCTTGAATAGAGTCCATAACATAAAGGAACTGAAAGAACATGAGTCAAGTTTCCTTTTAAAAATCTGAGGAGTTCTAGAGTGGAAGAGGTTGTTCAGCAATTCAGCTGGTAATCGCATGGTGGCAGAAGCAATGATTAAACTTCGCAAAAGACAGCAAACTACTTTCAATATTTTCAAAATTCTGATTTACATAAATTCAATTAGTATGCAAATTATAAACCAATACCATCCATCTTTTTTTTTTAATTTTAGAAACATAAAAGTACAAAAACATATTGACAAACAGACACCCATTATCATAGAAAATAGTACAATCACAACTAATCTATAGACAAGGTGATATGGTCTCAACAGTAGTTGTTGCTTTATCCATCCATCTTTTAACGCCTAACCCACACTACCCTCCTGCAAGCAATGGGACCCTAGCACTGCACCTGGACCCTCTGCCCTGAGTGAACAACGGATCAGGGACTTTGGCCAGCTCCGCTGGCTGTGCCCAGGTGCTTTTTGAGCTCCTCCCTCTGACCTTCTGTGCTCCTTCACTTGGCATTTACTGTGCTCTAGAGTAAACGATGACCCAGTTTGGATCCCTACACTCACAGGATTTAAGCTCATTGTGCTCAAAAGACAGGTGAGCACAAAATAATGACAAGAAAAGTATAATTA